>JAWQFJ010014698.1:0-27500 GCA_034096865.1 Theodoxus fluviatilis | reverse complement strand
ATTTTGCTGTTAAATTTTCAAAGAACTATAAGGCACTAGTACACAATATATTACTACTCAGATGGAAGTAGGACATCATAATAAGGCAGAAATTACAAACAGTCACTATATGAATTTTTGGTTCTGTGTGTGTGTGTGTGTGTGTGTGTGTGTGTGTGTGTGTGTGTGTGTGTGTGTGCCTGTGCCTGTGTGTGCGTGCCTGTGTGTGTGCGTGCCTGTGTGTGTGAGTGTATGTTGTCTCTACTGTAACAAAGCCATCACATTAACACAAGAGCATTCCAAGTCAGCAAGAAAATTATCACATGAATTCATCTGCATATATTACATTTGGGATTATGCCCTGTCATACAGGCAGTACATGTAAATGCCATCACAGCTAATCATGTGCTGAAAGCAACAGCTCAAAAACTATTTCTAAAGCAGAGTTCTTATTTGGCATACAACACTGTCTTCATACAACATGGCTATGGCTCATTTCTCATGCACTTTTGCCATCGTTTTATGTCGGAAAAAGTTTCTGGCTGCAAGAAATGGAAAAATATGAATGGCATGATATGAATAAAAGTCAATTGCGATTCAGTTTTTTCTTATGAATGGCATGATATGAATAGAAGCCAATTATGAATCAGTTTTTTATTTCAGTACCAAGACAGAATAAATATAATTCTACCCTCTCAGTAAAAATAATTAATCTGACTGTTTAATTCAGCAAAATGTATATATCCCCATAAAAATATAACAATTCTTATACAAATATACACCAACATTTATGAAGCATGTCTAAATGCAGCTTATCAGACACCTCTCCCTCCCTGTTTCAATACTCCAGACCACAGAACTTGCACAATAGGAAGTGGAAATAAGACAGCTACACCCACAGCCTTTCCTTCTTTCAACTGATTGATACAGCCCTTACCATGACTGTCTGGATACCTTGTTCCTCAAGGACACGCGTTAATTCTAATGTCAAGGTGAAACTTGTTTGCCACTTGTAAACTCTTACTATCTTTAGTTCACACTCTCCCATACTATACTGACCTGTCCCTGCAACAGTATACTATAGGAAATGTGATGAGGGGGGCATCAAGCAAGCAGAGCAAATTTCCTCACCAATAACATGGACATATTAATGGTTGTTTTGGTGTATGCAAGAATATCATGATATATCTTGACTTTTCTACCATTATACTGTTGTTACAAGCAACAGAGACTGTGCAAGCTTGTGTGGAAACATGTTAATGGACACAAAGCCACCATCCATGCTCATATCTTCAATGGATCCACAGAACTGTGAGTTACCAAACCAGTTCTATTGAGATCAATGTGGGTGCCACTGCTGTTGTAGATTTTCTGTGCAATATTCAATTCATCATAAAACGACATGTCTGCATCAAATCAATGGACAATTCAGTATGAATATTCTTTATCTTTCTCACACATACCCATCTAGTGAACAACATAGGCCAGAGCTGCTCAGTTGACCAGTGTTTGATGAGACCATTGAAAGTGAATATCTGTACAAGCAAATGTAGTTACATAACATTACCCACTGATACAAGCACATTCTTGCTTTTGGAAAATCCAACATCTTTTATCACTAAACAGTATTTCTATATGATCTATAAATCTTCTGTTTTCATGACAAATAACTAAATCACAAATGGGCAAATACCACAATGAATTTGACTAAACACTCTTTTTTTTAAAGTTCACTCCACTTTAAAAGATCATGTTGAAAACAGTTATACTATAGCTAGCATATTTTCACTCCTAAGTGTTATAATTTTGCAAATGCTGGCTTTATTCTACAGTGGTGTGGGAAGTGAGGGGATCAAGTTGTGGGGTTAGAGGGGACAAGTCCTGTAACATTACATAACAATGCATCATCCGTGAACCTGTGTTACAACTCGATCATAGGTAAATGCACCCAGGGTAATGGGTGGAAATGTATACTAACACGTTTCAGCCTTCCCTACTTTAAACATTCAGCATTCACATGCAAGCACACAGGGAGGCATGGATGCATGCATATGCAAGCACACAAACATGCGCGCACACACACACGCACACACATGCCTGCACGCACGCATGCACCACTCACGCACGCACGCATGCACCACGCACACGTATGCTATTATCACAGTACTGCCGTTCTAAATACTGTACGATTGTTCGCGAAATGTGACTGCCTGCTGAGTAAAGAACGCATACTGTTCTGGCCCAGCGGCTGAATTGATAAACAAAATCAGTTTTCTGAGGTTGCATTTACTTGAGCAGCATATAAACATATAAAGAACATAACGCAGTTTAAGGTGCAATTTTTTTCTACACACTCGTAAAACACAAAAGAGCAATACCTGATCGAAACGCGACTTGTTCAGCTGAAACGGTGGATAGCTCGGATCAGCCACTGCGGGTTGGCCGGCGACGTCCATCCTTAGTTCCCAGAGCTTGGTCCCCCTTGGATCTGACACAGCAGTAGCGAACTTAGCACGCAACGTACGTAGCGAGACTGCGGAAACCACAGGCGCAGATCACACTACAGGATTCAGGACGGATGAGCTCATGATCAAGCGGTCAAGGTACCGCACAGGCGCAGTGTGCGCGCATGCTCACGTTGTGTGTTGACTGGAGTGGCAGCGTGTAGCGTGGAAAATAGTAACCCGTGGAAAACAGTGACGGAAGTCATCGCAGAGTTATCTGCGAGGGATTTTCTGAAAATTCAACTCTAAAAAGAGACGGCACCCGCCACTCCGCCTGACTGACTTGGCACGCCCGGGGAGTTATGCTAAGATCCGGCCGCGTAAATATATCTGCGTTTTGTGACAAACGTCTTGCTCGGCGGTACTGTACTCCATGCACCTTAACGGTGCGCGTGATTCGGGTGTAATCTTAAGCTAAACGACGTTTATTGGCGCTGCTGAAATGGTCTAAGTCGGAAACATTCGGAACGTCGTTTAGCTTAAGATTACACCCGAATCACGCGCACCGTTAAGGTGCATGGAGTACAGTACCGCCGAGCAAGACGTTTGTCACAAAACGCAGATATATTTACGCGGCCGGATCTTAGCATAACTCCCCGGGCGTGCCAAGTCAGTCAACGGTCGCGTTTTATAAAACCAGACTACAAACAGACTACAGGGAGGTGACTCCCATATTAT
Source organism: Theodoxus fluviatilis (assembly GCA_034096865.1). Classification (NCBI taxonomy): domain Eukaryota; kingdom Metazoa; phylum Mollusca; class Gastropoda; order Cycloneritida; family Neritidae; genus Theodoxus; species Theodoxus fluviatilis. The sequence goes on along the minus strand of JAWQFJ010014698.1, from coordinate 24,339 downwards.
TTCCGGCAGGGGAGACGGCTTTACACGGGGAAAAACTTTTTTGAACGCTACATCATGTGTTAAACTACACAAATGCACCAAAACCTCGTAAAGCAACTAATGCGTCGTTTGTCGGAATATATTCCATGCGAAGAACAGGTGCAGGAGCGGTAAGTTGCATAAAGCACGTCCCTCGCAGATAACTCTGCGATGACTTCCGTCACTGTTTTCCACGGGTTACTATTTTCCACGCTGCACATGGGCTACGTGAGTTGTGAAAGCGGGGGAACTTCCAGTGGAAGGGAGGTAATTCACGGGGTAGGTAAAGAACGAGCGAAGACGAGCGAAACGAGCGAAGACGAGCGAAGGTTGGAAAAGAACGAGCGAAAGCGATCGAGGTCGCGAGGATCGGTTCTACAATAATTAATGGTCCTTTGTATCCAATTCTTGCAGGCATCGCATTCTAGGCAGTCGTCGGTGCATTCCAGCTGGCAGATGCCACAAGGAAAATCAGCCATGGCCACGCGGACGAGATGTCTCGAACACAGACAGTTGACAACGCGAAACCGGAATCCGTCCCTTCTTTGTATGACTAAAACTCAGGAAACTATATGTCGGGTCTGATGACGGCAAGCACGTGCTGTACGCTTATATGGCGGGTCAGCTGAGACCAAGTGACAACTTTGACAACTAATCTACACGCCACAGTGAGTGCAGCAACGCCGCGAGAGGGTGAGAGAAGTGTTCACAGGCTATAGACTCTCTCACTCTCACAAGTGTAAGACAGTCATTCCTTGCTCAAACTCTGCCAACATGGCCACACCAAAGAAAAGGATCAACCTCTCTGTATGATAAGTTGAAAATGCTTGACATAATAAAGTTCGGAGAACCAAGACAAAAACTTGTTGCCGAGATGGGGATTTCGATGAGAACACTCGAGAGGATCATAGCAAATGACGCGGAAATTCGTGACACCGCTGCCACCATCCCAGACAAGTCGCGAAAACGAAAACGAACCGGCAAAAACGAGGACGTTGAGTCGGCCCTTGGCTCGTGGTTATCGGCAGTTAGAAACTTGATGATGTTAGCGTTGCAGTTCATAAAGCAGCACTCGCTTCAATGGTGCAGCCAGACATCACCCGCTTCTTTCACTCTCAGCCCACCTGTTCCACCTCACGTTAATCTAGAATTTTGGTTTCCCATCATTTTTCTTTCTTTCTCCTGTTAGTTTTGTCTCTGATTGACCTGTTATTTTCAGTCTTTTGTCATTCATGTTCTTGTTTTGTCACAAGATGAGAGTGATACACGTATACATAATTGTACACGCATGATTGTGTGATTGAGTTATGACGGAGTTGCTTCCCTTGACCCTGACCCCCCCAACTTCACGGGTCAAACGGCTGGACAAACACCCGTCATATATCCGGACTCCACTGTAGTAGGGCCTAGCTGAGGACGACTGGGGAAAATGGACTTTTCTTCTCTCTTTTTTTTGCATATTTGAGGGTGAAAAAGTAAATAATGTTTAATTTCCTTATGCCTGCTCGTATTTTGAGGCTTCGCTCGTTTCGCTCGTCTTCGCTCGTTCTTTACCCAGGCCCGGTAATTCACTACGCGCGGTGTATACTAAACACCGCCCACCCTGAATCACGAGCGGACACGAGCAGACACGAGCCGACAACTTAAAATCAACTTTTATCATATCTTTGGGGGGGTTTTCCATTCTGATTATACTCTAATTATATTTACTTACTTATTTACGATTTTATGCTATTTATCCATGCGGCTAAACACATCGTCTGCAACTCGCACCCGCCACTCCGCCTGACTGACTTATCACGCCCGGGGAGTTATGCTAAGATCCGACCGCGTTAATGTATCTGCGTTTCGTGACAAACGTCTTGCTCGGCGGTACTGTACTCCATGCACCTTAACGGTTCGCGTGATTCGGGTGTAATCTTAAGCTAAACGACGTTCCGAATGTTTTCGACTTCGACCATTTCAGCAGCGCCAATAAACGTCACGTGACACGAACCGGCCAATCAGAAGCGGTGACGCCGGGAGTGGTTAGCTGTTTCTTTGCCACATACATCGTTTATGCACGTTTACATGTATTCTGCATGAATAAAATCCACTACTGTGTCATCCTTACTTGCCATTACTTGCACATACAGAGCGCTTGGGGCAAATAAAGCCCGTTCCAGTCCCAAAATGATGTTTCTGAGGGTTATTTTACGCGTCGACGGCCAGTGCGGGATCGAAGACGCCATTTTGAATCTGCTGCAAAATCATTCTGCATCATCTCGGATCGGTGATGCAGAGCGCTGCTCAGCGCTGAGTGAAGCACGTTCCAAATTGGCCGTTCAGGAGTGAATCACATGCAGCGCTGAGCAGCACTCTGAATCGCTGCGCCTCCTGAACAAGGCTCACGATTTTGCAGCAGATTCAAAATGGCGTCTTCGATCCCGCACTGGCCGTCGACGCGTAAAATAACCCTCAGAAACATCATTTTGGGACTGGAACGGGCTTTATTTGCCCCAAGCGCTCTGTATGTGCAAGTAATGGCAAGTAAGGATGACACAGTAGTGGATTTTATTCACGAAGAATACATGTAAACGTGCATAAACGATGTCTGTGGCAAAGAAAATACTTTCTTCGCGTCAATCAACACAACATGGGGCGCAGAGGATTTACCTCCCCTTTAACAAGCAAAGCGCTGCACTACATCTTAGGCGTTCAGGAGTGGCAAAGAGCGCTCAATTGCCAACATGAAGCGCTCATGCAGCGCTGAGTACTCCTGTGGGTTAGGGGTGTAGACCCACCGCGTGACCCTACGCGATTCGTATATAAGAAGCAAATAATTACGATAATCTTGACTTGATTTGCGCTGTTATGCTAATAACTCTTAATGATTTTTCGTTATCAATGGCCTTAAGTAGCCTACAAAGGCTGATGGGCCGTAAGGCCTCATCCATCCATCCTCCCCCTGTGGTTTGGGGATAAGAACAGACCCACCGCGTCTCCCTATGTTTCGGAAGAGGCGAATAACTAGGGTAATTGTGACTTGACTTGATCGCGTACCGACTAGTGATTTTATGATTGGTGGCCTTGCATAGCGCCTGCAAAGGTTGATAAGCCGTGAAACTTCCTTCCTTCCTTTCTTCCTTCCTTCAATTATTCATTCATTCATCCATCCATTATCCATCCGGCCATCAGTCTAAATATAGCCTAGATCTCCTTTTACAATCTCGCGTCAACAATCTTTGAACTTTTTCGGTCCCGCCTAATCCATCCACTTGGCTCATTAAACCTAATATAGATCGCGAGGTTTCAACGCTTACGACAATTGGGTAAGACTTAATTGTAATTCGATAAGATTATGAACTTTCTCCGTCGTCTCATAATATAGGTAATCAATATGCGTGTACAGTCCTATTCTGACAAAGCAGTATCAATATGCGTGTACTGCTCATTAAACCTAATATAGGTCGCGATCGAGGTTTCAACGCTTACGACATAATTATTGGGTAAGACTTAATGTAATTCGATAAGATTATGAACTTTCTCCGTCGTCTCACTATATATAGGTAATCAATATATGCGTGTACAGTTCTATTCTGACAAAGCAGTATCTCACATTAGACGGCATGAGTTCCAATTCTTTATAATTAAGCAGCGATACTCACGCCAAAACACCTATGAGTTGAGCACCGAGAGTGAAGATCGTTGATGCCATTGTCACGATTGTGGTAGACGATCTCACTTCAAGTTAACTGCAGGAACTTTGCTCGCCGTCAAGACAGGACGAACGCTCGGTCTACTGAAGTCAAACGGCCCTTCTCATATAACTTTTAAAGAGAGAATACAAACGTCAACTTGTTTCCTTGTTTGCAGGAAATTTGTACAGCAATCACTGAATCAGCAATGGAGTCATGCCGTTTCATGGCCCGTCGAACCTAAACGTTATCAGGACGGATAGATAACCTACCCTGTGACTGCAGTTACGAACGGAGGGAGTGGACGAATAGGTTAATAGGTCTACATATTGTGGGACGGACGGACGAACAGACGGACAGACGAACAGACGAACAGACGAACGGACGGATGGATGGATGGGTGGGTGCATGGGTGGGTGCATGGGTGGGTGGATTGATGGAAGAGTTGTGGGGCTCTATAGCTTGCGGCTTGTGGGTACAGCGTTCAAGCGTCACGCACCCTCGAGTTACATCCTTGAACAATATCCGTTGACTCACACCCCTTGCCAGCAGCGGGTTGGAATACTTCCCATGGAAAAGAGTCGGGGCTGGTACCTGACTATGTGCGTCTAATTAGCTCCGCCATGGAAATTGTTTTTCGGTTGGTTAGTTCGTAAGTTCTTTCGTTAATCGACAAAATAATTCCAGAAGTTCAGAAAGAATCTTCATGTAATTTAATTGGTACAAGGTAAGAGTTTCACCCAAGAAATAAACCATCACACTTTGGAGGTTATCTGTAAGTTCGTTTGGGAATGACAATGATAAAGAGAAAAAGTATCACCCAAGGTTTGTAGGCCAGCGTGTGCGGCTTGCCGGCGTATGCATTCCACACTCAGAGACCGCTGGCAGGCGCTAAAATGAAGTAAACTTTTTAGCCTCAGGCCTGGGTGGCAGAACATGCTGGCTGAACTACACAGGCCAAGGAAGAGGCGCTGTGATTGCTCCACCGCTGTGGCCGCCTTGGTGGAGGTTGGCGCTCTCAGAGTGATCTCTAGTTCATTATCGTCAGGTGCCGGTGAAGATCTGATCAAGTGGCCCGGTCATCATGGGGTAAAGTGTAAAGCAGCCTCAGACGCAGACATGGGTAATGACTCGCAATATAAAAGCACAACTTTCAACTAATTCATCTTGTCGCTGAAGCTGTTTTACAAATTAAATGAAAAGGTGGGATGAAAAAAAGGGGGAGTAGTACTTTTGCAGATTCACACCTTTGGCAAAAACTCAAGAAAGAGGACCAAGACGGATCTTACAGTGAAAGTTTCTTAGTAATCAACATGCCGTATACGCCTTGCTCAGTTTCACTCCCGGGGGGTGGGAGGGAGGGAGGGAGAGAGAGAGAGAGAGAGAGAGAGAGAGAGAGAGAGAGAGAGAGAGAGAGAGAGGAGTTCCCAATACAGAGCCAAATGCTTTGTACGGAATAGACAGTAAAACAAATTGTGGTCATCACGCGAGAATCGAACCCTCGATCTCTCAGTGGACGACTCGGTGCTCTCGGACAAAGTCAAAGAAAAATGGGCATACACTGTCCTTGCAACTCAAAGGAAGTCAAACCAAACCCCATGACATGGGCATACACTGTCCTTGCAACTCAAAGGAAGTCAAACCAAACCCCATGACATGGGCATACACTGTCCTTGCAACTCAACGGAAGTCAAACCAAACCCCATGACATGGGCATACACTGTCCTTGCAACTCAACGGAAGTCAAACCAAACCCCATGACATGGGCATACACTGTCCTTGCAACTCAAAGGAAGTCAAACCAAACCCCATGACATGGGCATACACTGTCCTTGCAACTCAACGGAAGTCAAACCAAACCCCATGACATGGGCATACACTGTCCTTGCAACTCAAAGGAAGTCAAACCAAACCCCATGACATGGGCACACTCTGTCCACGCAGTTGTCCAGCAGATGGTCTCAAAGAAGCGTGACTCGTTGATTTCCGAGACAAACTAAGTTCTCAATCATTTCTTTTCATCTAGCTCGGAGCACAGGCTATGGCATGACGAGACACGTGTACACTATTTTCGGTCTTCCGAGGCACAGAGACATGACCTTCACCAGCCTCACGTGGTTGACAGGAGAAGGATGCACGCTTCAATCCTAGTTGGTTTGGAGGACAACCTGCAGATTAACCCTGGCTTGATCCTCAACTTCCTGACAATGTCCTTCCGTTACTACAAAACCACAGGTAGATGCCACTTCTTCGCCTTCCTTCAATGATGACTCCACCTGCAATGGCCTACGTTCCATCAATACCAACATGGGAAAGACTCATTTTTAATCTTTTCTAATTTTAATAGAAGCACAACTGAAGCGACCTCTGAGATCCCTACTTTCCGTCTTTCGACGTCTATCTGAACCGGAGGTCACAGAGTTACATATACAGTGTACGTCGTCTCAGTCCATGGTAAGAAACTTCTGGAACCGATCAGCATCCGTTTTTGATACCCCTTCGGTTTCAAAAGACTGGGTAATAAATACAACAAACAAACTGTCGGCTACATCCCCGCAGGATTTGAGCATCTGCTCATGAGGAGATAGCTAGGCCTGCCTATTATACTCAAATATTTTCACTGCACCACGAAGATCTACTGACTCTTGGTCCTCTGCAAATGGCGAATCAAATGATCTCTCCCTGCCGCGAACAAACAGAACAACTTGCTAACCTTCATTGCTGACAAGATGAAAGACCTCTCTGGCCTCGACCAGACAGCCTGATCTTCCTGATCTGCAGAACCAGACAAGGAAACTTAGAGGAACTCACTCTGTCTTTCTGCCACACGCAGCGATATTTAACGCAATTTGCCCATCTTTTTCTCCTATTTAGACTGCGTTCTTCCATTCTTGGCCTAAAGACCTGGCAACCTGATCGTCCGAACTGCCAAGCACGGGCGCAGTGGCAGCTGGGATTGCCACGTTCCTCATCTATTACTGTACCTTCAACCTAAGGGTAGAAGTAGGTAAGCAGAAATCTCTCGTTTCCATCCCCAGCCTTTCCTTGCTTATTCTTTTTCTGAACACTTTTTAAAATACTTTCCCTGTATATTAATTGCTTCAGTCCCTCTTTCCATTTCCATTATCCGGCCCCCCCCTCCCCTCCCCCTCTCTCTCTCTCTCTCTCTCTCTCTCTCTCTCTCTCTCTCTCTCCGTGTGGGTGTGTGCGCGCGTGCGTGCATGTGCATGTGCGTGTGTGTGTGAGTGTGTGTGTGTGTGTGTGTGTGTGTGTGTGGTTTGTTCGCTAAACTTTTCAGCTGACGAAACACTCTTTGTCCACTCTGCACCCACAGCGTGATGCTGAAATGGTCGTTATGGGCAACATTTCCGGACACTGTACCTGAGGTACTCTGTCCGATAATTTATGAGCGCTTTAAAGCCACACTCCCTTGATTTGATTTTCGTATTTTGGCTCCAAAGTCATCTTCATCCATGCACAAACCATCCCAGAAAATATGAAACTTATAAATGTTACCGAAGTTTTTCAAAATCATTTTTTAATCTATCGGACAGAGTACCTCAGGTACAGTGTCCGGAAATGTTGCCCATAACGACCATTTCAGCCATAGTGATAACCAAAATCATATACTGACAGGTATGAGAATACATGAAAAAATGGCACCCAGAATATAGTACAAGGTAGACTCGGTGCTTCACAACGAAAATGCAAATCCATTACAGAACAAATTCGCACGGATGTCCTCAACGGTGTATTGCACACACACACAGGTTTTCGGCAGAGCACAGCCTGTCCACACAACTGATGGTCATAAGGTCGATCTTTAAATGTGTGGATTCAGACATACTGCTGTGGCAGCAGCATGGAGGCACCCTGGGGACAGGAATTTCGCCAGAGAGAAAGAATGCGCCTCCTGCCAGTCCGGCCATGCTCCCCTGGCTCCTGCTGATCCGTCAACAGCGCAAATTGGAGCAGGTCACCGAGACCTCTTGCCCTCCAAGACGGGGTGCCTAAAGATTGCCACCCGATCTCACTGGGTAAAACTCTGAATCTCCGTTACACCCACATAGCAGGGAGGAGGTGGGGCGCACTCTTCCAGGGGTTTTCTCCCCTGATGAATTGCCTATTGTGTCGCTGCATAATTTGTTTACTCCGATCGAGATTCAACATCAGGGTCTTCATTATGGATCAAGGAACTGCTGGAATCTACATGCATTTGTCTCTGTCTCCTCCTACATGCATTTGTCTCTGTCTCCACCTCCTGCTCCTCCCCCTCCTCCTCCCTCCTCCTTCCCCCCCCCCCTTCTCCTTCTCCTCCTCCTCCTCCTCCTCCTCTTCTCCTTCTTCCATCCCTTCCCCCTCCCCCTCCCCCTCCCCCTCCTCCTCCCTTCTCCTTCACCTCGTCCTCCTCCTTCACCTCGTCCTCCTCCCTCCTCCCCCTTCCTCCTTCTCCTCCTCCTCCCCTCTCCTCCTCCTCCCTCATCATCCTCCTCCTCCTCCTCCTTCTCATCCTCCCCCCCCCTCCTCCTCCCCCCTCCTCATCCTCCTCCTCCCTCCTCCTACTCCTCCCTCCTCTTCCTCTCTCTCCTCCTCCTCCTCTTTCTCTCCTCCTCCTCCTCCTCTTCTCTCCTCCTCCTCCTCCCCTCCCTCCCCCTCCTAATTCCTCTCTCCTCCTCCTTCTCTCACCGCCTCATCCCTCCTCCTTCCTCTCTCCTCCTCCTCCTTATTCTCCTCCTCTTCTCTCCTCCTCCTCCCCTCTGCCCCCCTCCCCTCCCTCCTCCCTCCCCCTCCTTCCTCTCTCCTCCTCCTTCTCTCACCGCCTCATCCCTCCTCCTCGTCCTCCTCTTCGTCCTCCTCCTCCTCCTCCTCGTCCTCCTCGTCCTCCTCCTCCTCCTCGTCCTCCTCCTCCTCCTCGTCCTCCTCCTCCCCCTCCTCCTCCTCGTCCTAGCGGGATCTCTCTCTGCCCCTCGATCAATATAATTTGCAATCTGTTTTGGTTTCCATGTTTCTTTTCATTCAGAAGATGGGGTGTTAATTATCCGATTCTCTTCTACATTGTAGGAATTGGGGCATGCCAGAAATTAGGACTACATATGTACCAACATACATTAATGTGCTTGATGTCAATACACCTTCGAGAGATTACATTATTTCAATTTCAAGTCGGAGAGATATGCGCAGAGAGAGAGAGAGAGAGAGAGAGAGAGAGAGAGAGAGAGAGAGAGAGAGAGAGAGAGAGAGAGAGTTGGTTCGATGGTTGGTTGGTGTTTTACGGTCTATCAGCCTTTGTAGGCTATGAGAGAGAGAGAAAGAGAGAGAGAGAGAGAGAGAGAGAGAGGAGAGAGAGAGAAGGAGAGAGAGAGAGAGAGAGAGAAAGAGAGAGAGAGAGAGAGAGAGAGAGAGAGAGAGAGAGAGAGAGAGAGAGAGAGAGAGAGAGAGAGAGAGAGAGAGAGAGAGAGAATTGGTTCGATGGTTGGTTGGTGTTTTACGGTCTATCAGCCTTTGTAGGCTATATGAGAGAGAGAGAAAGAGAGAGAGAGAGAGAGAGAGAGAGAGAGAGAGACAGAGACAGAGACAGAGTTGGTTCGATGGTTGGTTGGTGTTTTACGGTCTATCAGCCTTTGTAGGCTATGAGAGAGAGAGAGAGAGAGAGAGAGAGAGAGAGAGAGAATTTATTATTTTAGCAGTCTATTTTTGGAGATAAACTAACTCTCTTTCTCATACATTCCCATACCTTAATTTCTCAACAAAGACACGGAGTTGGATAGAAAGTCTAATATCTCTTTAATTCTGATCACCAAAAGTATTAAATCTTAATAAAGTCACGATAATTGTTCCTCTTCACTCTTTACCAATTTCCTGAGGAAGCAGTTCAGTTCATCTTAGTTCACAACGAAAAGGAGAGAGTTCAATCCTACATGGTACAGCCCTGGTCAAAGTTTATTATACATGGAGTTGTCAAGGTCAGAGAGAGTTAAGTTTCTTGCCAAAGTTCATCAGACTATTAGAAAACACCGGGGACAGAGGGAGGACAGGTTTCATTGTATATTCATCACTCATGACATCTGTAGGCTTGGGTGTGGACATCTTCAGGCCCAGGAGGTTGGGGACTGCAACCCCAGGAAGCATGGAATATCTGGAAAAGGAAAGTTCATAATGAATATCACATTCCACTGGCCACTCTCTCCGATTTGTTCCCTCAGTCCCCTCTTCCTCTTTATCTGCCCAGTCCAAGCTATAATTATCAAGTTCACCACCTGGAACTCCTCCTGGGTGGTCAGCTCTTTAGAGAGGTTTTGTCCTCATGTTGTACATACACAGAGGAAGCGGTCATGGGGTGGAACATTCCAAGAGTATTGCATGGCAGGCTAGTTTGGCAGATGTATAGGCCACACGGGGCCGGTGTCGTAGAATATTTCGGAACCAGGATAAATCGGAACCGGTTCCCAAAAATCCTAGGATATTTCGGAACCATTCCCATTTATCCCGCACCTGGCGGCAGGATATTTCGCAACCACCAGGATATTTCGGAACCACTGTCTAGATGCTTTCGTATGATTTTCTGAGTTTCTAGAAGGTTTCAAATCAGAGTTTACATTTTGTACACTTTTTTATTTGTAATTCAAAACTCACGCGCTGGAGTACAGTGAGTTGTAACTCAGTGAATTTTGACACGGAATGATGCAGACAGTATATTAGTGAAGCCATGTGGGCCTTCTGTGCATGAATGCATCATAAACAAAGAGATACACAGGTAGGTGAGAAGAGAGTTATGGCACTACCTCATCAAAGTGTGAGAAACTCATCAAAATATGTTTAGAAAAAGTCGTAAAGTCACAAATGTATGTCGGCTAATGACCTTCTAGACGGTTCCGAAATATCCTGATGGTTCCTAAATATCCTGCCACTAGAGTCAGGATTAATCGGAATGGTTCCGAAAAATCCTGCCACCAGGGCCAGGATAAATCGGAATGGTTCCCATTCGTCCGGTTCCGAAATATCCTGCGACACCGGGCCTCTCTGTCTACAAATATCCCCTGTTACAAGACAGGGCTCTGATTATTATTCATTGAGAGGGTGTCTAGGGGAAATGCACTGCTATCTTGTAACATCACTCATCTGTCTCGCTGTCAAGAATGGACAGAACGACAGAGAAGCTGAGGGCAGACATCAAATAACAAATGACTTTAATAATGCTTTAAAGGATAGGCAATGGTTGTTAAGTCAACGTGCAAGAATAATGCTTATTTAATTAATCCTAATTTAGCCAGCCAGCCTGTACTATAGAGGTGAACTTATCTTGGAAGGAGAGTTCACATGAGTCCCCTCCGTGAAAGAATGCTGAATGGGTCAGAGCCGGTGAAGCTGATGGTCCTCCTTAAAGGGTGGTGTTTTGGGGGCGCTGGAGAGGTGACGACTGATTCAGGGGGTGGTTCCTGGTAGAAGGGAGGCTTGGAACTGCATCATCTCCCCTCGTGTCCTTCCTGGTGAGGGGCTGGCAGGAGGGTAGGGAACGGCCATCTGCGCTTGTGGCTATTTAGCGCGGCCCACTTCTTCCCCCCCCCCCCCCCCCCCCCCCCCGAGGCTGGTGCTGGGGGTCATTAGGCGAGGCCAGCACAACTCGGAGCGGGAGTCGATGAGAGGTGGAGGGCAGATGTCAACTCGTCCTTCCTCCCATGATGATTCCACTCCACGCCCAGTAGGAGAGCAGAGAATGCCAGCCGCGAGTCAGTAAACAGCAGCTTTTTTATTATCTCCCCCATGCCTCCATTGCAAGTCTCCGAGGTTCACTTTCTCTAAACCAATAGGGAAACAGGGAATTGGCGCGTGCTTAACCAGCACATTTTCCATGCTCAAAGTCTCAGGATTTCACTTCCTCTTAGTTAACCAATAGAGAAATAGGGAATTGGCGCGTTTTGGGCAAGCACATTTTATCCGCTCGAACTTAAAAAGTTGGCCAATCACGTTGAACGTCTATACATATTGGAAGCTTGGTGCCTTAACTTGAAACTGTTCATTGTTTCATCACAAGGCTTCATCACAGCAAACTACTTTCAAAGCATGGCTGGTTTTCTAATACTACATTTATTTGAGGCCTGGCTGGCTTCTACATTCTTAAGTGTCCACTATTTAACTCATGCATAAACATGCAATTCATAACAGTAGTAGTATGATACTTCATCATCTGACAACTCACACAGAAACTAGGGAGAAAGAATCATTTTAATGTACACACAAGTAAATTCGTTACCTTGATTCCACTTGTGTACAATTCTTAATAAGGTGAAAGGGACATACCGTCACAGTTCTCCTTCCATCAAAGAAATTTTTATCAAAGATAAATTTTTTAATCAAACAGGACATTTCTTCAATTATGCTCTCCACAAAGGTATGCAACATGAGTTTCGACGAAACATCAGCACAAAATATAACACTATTTCTACATCCACCAAAGAATTGAATAAAATTGGGAGCCTTACAGGGTTTATGGGGAAACAGAAGGTGACACTCTCAGGATATCCATTACAGTCTAGAGAGTGTGTTGGCTACAACATTGTCCCTAACAGACACATGGGCGACAACACTCGGAAATTCCTGTAAAATGAGGCTCCATCTCAGCAGCCGCTGATTTTTGCATTTGAGATTTTTGAGGAACACTAATAGATTGTAGTCAGTGTACACCTTCACTTCTTATGGTCCTGTATACCGTGCTGAGAGAGAATTTTCCCAGGACTGGAAGCAGCTCCACCACTTTCTCTCCAGGTTCAAACTTCCTTTCTTTTTCCTCCCTTCCATTCGTACCATTTCCTCACTCTTTGTTTAGCTTCTCCCAGACATTCGGCAACACACACTGACCACCTGCCACCTGTGGTCACACTGGACTCAGCCCTGACTTGCAAATGCACACCTCCCTTTTCATCCTGCTTCTCCCCTCCACCCAGCTTTTCCATACTTGTCTCTACATAAGTCTCATGCTTCACCTCCATCTTGCAGTCCTCCATGGAAACATGGGGCTGTAGTACGGTTATCATTCCTTCATCTGTCCTCTCTTTCTCCTCTTTAGGCGCCTATACATGTACCGGTTTTCAAGCCGATTTTGCTCCTGATCCGGTCTGACCCTACGTGTAAAAACCGGGTTGACAACCGCACGCAATGATTACACCGAGACCGCGAACTCAGGCGATTTTCATTTACACAAAGCGAGGTCAGAATTTAGAGTTACATCCCTTCGCCGAGCTATGGCAACGACGCTTCGAAGTGTAGTCTATGCGTGTGACCTGCCTGCCGGATTTTAAAATATAGGAGCTTTCCCGACCTATTGATGCATTCAACATACAGCTTTGATAAATTAATGCTGTTCATGGTTTACATTTTCTTTGGAAGGGTTTCTATTATCTCCAAAAATCAGCGTTTTCTGTGCAAACATGCTCGCAATGAAAGCCGCTGACAGATGCTTTCGCATGAAGGTGCATTGACCCGCATTTCCAATTTTGCAATGTATGAGTTTTCCCAACCTATTGATGCATTCAACATACAGCTTTGAAAAATTAATGCTGTTCATGGTTTGCATTTTCTTTGGAAAGGTTTCTATTATCCCCAAAAATCAGCGTTTTCTGTGCGAACATGCACGCAACGAAAGCCGCTGACAGATGCTTTCGCGTGAAGGTGCATTGACCTGCATTGCGAATTGTAAAATGTATGAGCTTTTCATGATCTATTGATGCATTCAACATACAGCTTTGATAAATTAATGCTGTTCATGGCTTACATTTTCTTTGGATGGGGTTTTAGTATCCCCCAAATACACTGTTTTCTGTGCGAAGCGGAGCCATCTCCACCATTTAAATTGGCAACTGTCGCGAGATTTTCGTCGTTCTCGCGTTGCCCGGCATCCGAATCGGTTGAAACCGGGTCGGAGAATAGAGCCTGCCCTACCGACAAGAACCAGGCCGGATTCTATGCAAATGAGTCAACCGTTCCAATTCTTGACCGGATCGGCAGCAAAACCGGGGGACAACTGGTACGTGTGTACGCCTTTACACACACACATCTCCTCCTTCCACCGTCACTACTGAGAAACAAGCACACCTCTCACAGCTTGCTGGCCTGGGGCCGGTTGCTCAACAGATGGCTACCTGCCAGATAAATTAGTATCAGTTAGTGACTAGTTGCAAGGTGACTAGCTAGCAGTTAGGCACACTATCTATTGGAGTTGCACAGCGTCACTTTAACTGAAAGCTAACGCGAGTAGCTGAATGTTAGTCCTGCTACGTCACAAGGTAATAAAGAGAGCTTTTGCATTGGTCAGTTGATGATTGCAACGAGCTATTTGATTGGGTGGGTTGAGGGATTTTCCAGACGGAAGAAGGCGAACGCACAGCGTCAGCGAGAGAGTTGATATGAGCCCAGCCAAGCTTCGCGCACTTCAATGTATACCTGACGCGTGGACCTCAGCGACACCAGGAAAGTTTATAAATATATTGTTGTCCTCGAACCTGCCTTTGGCTGTGTTTATAATACAACTATCTTCAGTTTTCGCGTCTTTCAGACAGCTTACCAGATTATTGGAAATGGATCAATCTCGAGAAGGATTATGTTGCTGTTGACTGGTTACACAATGTTACGGCCAAAAGCATGGTAAATGAATAAAACCTCGTGTAGATTATGAACAACTAGCGGGTACCCGTGCTACGCACTGCTGATGTGTGAATATTTTATAGCATGTTTACATACAAACTCAGACTGACTTGGAAATACCAAACACATTGATAATAAAAGAAGAGTAAGTACTGTTACATGTTGAAAACTGGATTAAAATAATAAAAAATTTAAACTTTTCCTGGGCTCGAACCCAACGTCATTAGGACTTTCGAGTGTTCACAGTCCCGCACTCTATCCCCTCGTCTACTGACTCACATGACATCATAGCGAGTCGCTAATGTATATATATATATATATATATATATATATATATATATATATATATATATATATATATATATATATATATATATATATATATATATACATGATCCGCGTTGGTCCACCAAAAATGCGATCATAGGACGAAGGCCGATTGAAACTTGCGAGGACCTAAAAAAGTCACTTCAAAGTCAAATTTGGTCACGAAAAATACCCTACTACCCCTTCCCAACAATCCCAACTTCACAAAAGGATCAAAGCGATCTCGATACACCCGATTTCGTATCTGATATCGCTGACGAAAAATCTGGTGAATGATCGCCGCCATGTTTACCTCCCAACTAAGGGATTTTAGAGCTGCTCCGACCACCTCTAAATTATTCCCGCTAACTTAGCTGTCAGTTAGTCAAACTGGCACTCGAGCAACCCAGTTAAACTATCCGGCGCTAATTTAGCTGGTAGGTTGCGTTTTAGCTGACAGCTAGCCGATAACTGATTGTTGAGCAACTGGCCCCTGGCCTCTGCTTGCACCTGGTTACACTCACACGCTCCTTCCTCGCACTGCTCTCCCTGTGTAAGCTCCAATAAAAAAAAACTCCTCCTAGGCCAGCCTCAGTTGCTTTCCTCAATAGGACATCTTGCAGCAGATGGCATTTACTCGGTACACTTCTCTTGTACTTCTCACTCTTCATCATGACACAGCCACCCTCACTGCTTTCCTCAGCCCTGTCACACTCCAAGACACAAACACCACAACCAACAGGAGCTGATGAACACAAACGCTGCATCTCACTTGCCTTGTCCTCTCTCTCCAGTTTCACTCGCACTCTCTCTCTGACTCTGTCTCTGACTTTCTCTGTCTCTGACTTTGATTCTGTCTCTGACTTTGACTCTGTCTCTGACTTTGACTCTGTTTCTGACTTTGACTCTGTCTCTGACTCTCTCTGTCTCTGACTCTGTCTCTGTGTCATGGAACCCATGACCTCCTAAGGATCCCTGCACGTGTGAAGTAGTATGGATCATGCTCTGTCACCTCTGAACTCAAAGTTATCAGCTCGTCTGAGTTCTCTGATCCGCCATCTCTCTCCAGGTCACCTGACCTGCTGTCATCAAACAAAGATGACATAAACGTCTCACTGAGATTCACATCGGGAATCTCCAACTTCTTGCAAGCAGAGCGAGTTAGCACACAGCGGGGGAAGGCTTCCACATCCTCCATCCCACACTCACTCTCTTCAGCTGGGAGGGTTTCGACCATAACAGGGTCTGACACCTCACACACAGGTATCATGGTTTCCACAGGATTTACCACTACCTCCTGGCCTACAAGATCATTTCCTAGAAGAACATCCACTCCAGGGATAGGTAACTCCTTGCATACACCCACAATCGCGAGGCCATCATATTCACGTGCCCTCAGTCTTACCTCATGCAAGGGACACCATGACTCTCTTGTC
The DNA here is from genome assembly GCA_034096865.1 of Theodoxus fluviatilis. NCBI lineage: Eukaryota > Metazoa > Mollusca > Gastropoda > Cycloneritida > Neritidae > Theodoxus > Theodoxus fluviatilis. Next base: position 8,264 of record JAWQFJ010014698.1, on the reverse strand, counting down.
AGTATATGATTCTTCTCAACCCATGATAACATGGTTCCGCACCATTCAAATTGACGCACCCGTATCACGAAACACAGTGACAGGCGTCACCTTTCGACCCACATGCAACTCCCCAGGTGACACAAATGGAGTATAACACTCCTCCACACCCTGCATCACATAACGGGTTTGGTGGTTCTTGGCATTTGACTTGCCCCTTTTACCTACCTTCCCCACAGGACGAGTCTGTTGACTCATGGCATTCAACTTGCCCCTTTTGCCAAACTCCACCTGGTTCATGGGTCCATTCATCACGTCAATTCCCTCCGATGCTACGTCAAGGGTTATCACCAAACCTACTCGACCTGTTCTGTCAGAGTTCAACTTTACTCTGCAATCACGAGCCATGTGCCCAGACTTCAAAAATCGATAGCATTTGAAATCTCTGGGAGATCTGCTCCCACCACTCTGTTCTCCTCTCTTCACTCCTTCATTCACTTTGACAGTGTTACCCATTCTCTCTCCCTTTTCCGATTTCTGGTTCTTCCAGTCCCACTTCCCACTAGTTGCATGAATCAGGCGATAGTTGTCTGCTAGAGAAGCTGCTTTGTTCACTTCATCTATCTCCCACTCCCCTAAGTAGATCTTAATCTCCTCCTCCACGGAATTCTCAAATTGCTCCATGATAATAGCTTGTTTCAACTTGCCTATGTCTTCACTAGCACCAACTGCGATGCACCATCTGTCAGATGCACCCCGCAGTCGAGCCACAAACTCTTTGAAAGTTCCCTTCTCTTCCTTCCTACATTTTCTAAACCTCTGACGGTATGCCTTAGTAGTGAGCGCATACTTCTTCAGGATCTCTTCTTTCAAGGTGGCATAGTCCCTGACATCGCTCATTGGCAGGGTATTATACGCCTCCTGAGCTTTCCCAGTCAAGACACTACCCAAGATGAGATACCAACGATCATCCTGCCACTCAAGACTTCCTGCTAGTCTTTCAAAAGTAGAGAAGAAAGCTTCAACGTTCTCTTCGAAGAACTTAGGGACCCCCTGATACATTCTCAAATCAGTTCCTCCCTCTTGCGCTCGCCTGTACCCTCCACTACTCATTGCCTCAATCTCCAACCTTCTCATCTGCAACTCATGTTCTCTTTCTCATTCTCTCTCTTCTCTTTCCCGTTCTCTCTCCTTTCTTTCCTGTTCTCTCTCTCCTCTGTCCCATTCTCTCTCCTCTCTTTCCTACTCCAACCGTCTCTCCTCCAACTCCAACTCTCACAGTCTCACAGATTCCCCTACATCAGTTGGAACCTTCTCATTGTTAGGCACTGGCGTTTTGGCCTCCCTAACACTCTCTTGCCGAGGCTCTCTCACAAAAACAATCAAAGCCACCTGCAGATCCACCTTGGAAGCATCTCCAATCACTTCTAATCCAAATCTCACGACCAGATTTTCTAAATCTGCCTTATTCAATGACAAAATGTTGGCAATAGTAGGCAACTCCTCTTCTACCACATCAGCCATAATGAAAGATTATCAATCTTCAATCAGCACCGAATGTGGGGGAAACTTCACTAGCAATGAATTGAGATGATAAGGGGAGTATCCCAATAAAACATCTATTGGCAGTTCAAAAAAACAATAGCAATACTGGGAGAAACAATGCTACTCAAGGACTGATAAGTCACAGTACAACACAACCATGCACACCCAGAGGATGTCTGTTATGATTAAAAAATCCTTGGACAAGCCCCCAATTGTTACATGACAGGGCTCTGAATATTATTCATTGAGAGGGTGTCTAGGGGAAATGCACTGCTATCTTGTAACATCACTCATCTGTCTCGCTGTCAAAAAGGACAGAACAACAGAGAAGCTGAGGGCAGACATCAAATAACAAATGACTTTAATAATGCTTTAAAGGATAGGCAATGGTTGTTAAGTCAACGTGCAAGAATAATACTTATTTTCATTAATCCTAATTTAGCCAGCCAGCCTGTACTATTGAGGTAGAACTTATCTTGGAAGGAGAGTTCACATGAGTCCCTCTTTCCAATAAAGTAGATAACTACGACGTAGTTACCAACTAAAATAGTAGATTCATATGCAGCCCACTACTGCAATGCGAGAGTTTAAAAGCATTCGATAAGCTTGAGAAGGAAGTCTCTTCATTCATTTTACAAAGTTTCAGCCAGAATCTAATGACCCTGACGCTGTTATTGATTGCGATTGGAAATCTATCAAGATCTCCAATACCATGTGGTTCGGAGTCCCAACGTCTAGTCCCAAAAATCTCTTACAAACAAAAGCATGAGTTTTTTTCGACTCTTAAACCTTTTTGGAGGCCCCATATCTCTGAACCGTACAATAACGTCGCTTGGACCTGCGTATCAAAGATGTTTGTGAATACTTTCGTTTTGCAAGCTGTGCAGACTCCACAATGTTCTCAAAACCTGTATATTCTGTTGTTTCTCCCTCACTGCAAGGTAATCGAGTGTAGCTGCAGTAGACAATTTTGTCTTAAACACATAGCCAAGGTTCTTATATCGATTTACCACCTCAAGTGGAATACCATCAAGAAACCATCTTTCACCTATGGAAAGATGACCTGTTTGTGGTACAATTTCCTCCCGGGAGCCGAGGGACTGCGACACGGCCTGCGAAGGCTCCAACATCTCTTGGCGGAGGATCCCTACCTCTCCGAGGTTTTCCCAGCTCCTCCTCTCCTGGCGTTCAGGCAACCACCTAACCTGAAGCAGTTGTTGGTACGGAGCCAGCTTCCACCTCTCAGCCCTGCCAGCCCCGGAAGCGTGCAACCCTGCAACACCTCCCGCTATCTCACGTGCAACATCATCTGCCCAGACTCGACCGTCACCCGAGACAAGACTACCTACCACATCAGGGGACTCAACCGTGACCTAGGGTTCATGAGCCACTACAAGTGACTCCCGTGCATCCACGTTTCTTGGAATTCACTCACTACCTGTGGCCGTCCACCCGCCACACGTCCACCACCCACCACACGCCCACCACCAACCACACGTCCACCACCCACCACACGTCCACCACCCACCGCACGTCCACCACCCACCACACGTCCACCACCCACCACACGTCCAACACCCACCACAGGCCCACCACCCACCACACGTCCACCACCCACCACACGTCCACCACCCACCACACGTCCACCCTCCCACCACACGTCCACCACCCACCGGCACACGTCCACTACCCACCACACGTCCACCACCCACCACACGTCCAAGACACACCATACGTCCACCACCCATCACACGTCCACCACCCACCACACGTCCACCACCCACCACACATCCACCACCCACCACACGTCCACCACCCACCACACGTCAACCACCCACCACACGTTTACCACCCACCACACGTCCACCACCCACCTCACGTCCACCACCCACCAGACGTCCAAGACAACCATACGTCCACCACCCACAACACGTCCACCACCCACCACACGTCCACCCCCCACCAAACGTCCACCACCCACCACACGTCCAAGACCCACCACACGTCCACCACCCACCAAACGTCCGCCACCCACAGTACACAGTACACAGTACACAGTAATTTATTGCGCCAAGTGACATCATTTAGAAAACGAGCACGAGGAAAACTAAGTGATGAAGGCTAAAAAGAAACAAAACAAAAAGCCAAACACACCCATCGCTTCCACACCCTAACACGCCGTTTATGCAAAAAACATAACCACACGTCAACCACCCACCACACGTCCACCACCCACCACACGTCCACCATCCACCACACGTCCACCACCCACCACACGTCCATCACCCACCACACGTTAACCACCAACCACACGACCATCACCCACCACACGTCCACCACCCACCACACGTCCACCACCAACCACACGTCCACCACCCACCACACGTCCACCACCCACCACACGTCCACCACTAACCACACGTCCACCACCAACTACACGTCCGCAACCTACCACGCGTCCGCCACCCACCACACGTCTACCACCCACCACACATCCACAACTCAGCACACGTCCACCACGCACCACACATCCACCACCCACCGCACATCCACCACCCAGCACACGTCCACCATCCGCCGGCAAACGTCCACCACCTACCACACGTCCACCACCCAGCTTACGTCCCCCACCCAGCACATCCACCATCCACCGGGACACGTCCACCCCCTATCACACGTCCACCACCCACCATACGTCCACCATCCCCCACACATACACCACCCAGCAAAAGTCCACCACCCACCACACGTCCACAACCCACCACACGTCCACAACCCACCACACGTCCACCACACACCACACGTCCATGACATACCGGGACACACGTCCACCTCCCACCACACGTGCACAACCCAGTACACGTCCAGCACACACCACACGTCCAAGACATAACGGGACACGTCCACCACCTACCACACGTCCACCACCCACCACACGTCCACCACCCACCACACGTCCACCACCCACCACACGTCCACCATCCACCACACGTCCACACCCACCACACGTCCACCACCCACCACACGTCCACCACCCACCACACGTCCACCACCCACCACACGTCCACCACCCACCACACGTCCACCACCCACCACACGTCCACCACCCACCACACGTCCACAACCCATCACACGTCAACCACGCACCACACGTCCACCACCCACCACACGTCCACCACCCACCACACGTCCACCACCCACCACACGTCCACCACCCACCAGCACACGTCCACCACCCACCACACTTCCACCACCCACCACACGTCCACCACCCACCACACGTCCACCACCCACCACACGTCCACCACCCACCACACGTCCACCACCCACCACACGTCCACCACCACCACACGTCCACCACTCACCACACGTCCACCACCCACCACACGTCCACCACCCACCACACGTCCACCACCCACCACACGTCCACCACCCACCACACGTCCACCACCCACCACACGTCCACCACCCACCACACGTCCACCACCCACCACACGTCCACACCCACCACACGTCACCACCACCACACGTCCACCACCCACCACACGTCCACCACCCACCACACGTCCACCACCCACCACACGTCCACCACCCACCACACGTCCACCACCCACCACACGTCCACCACCCACCACACGTCCACCACCCACCACACGTCCACCACCCACCACACGTCCACCACCCCACACGTCCACCACCCACCACACGTCCACCACCCACCACACGTCCACCACCCACCACACGTCCACCACCCACCACACGTCCACCACCACCACACGTCCACCACCCACCACACGTCCACCACCCACCACACGTCCACCACCCACCACACGTCCACCACCCACCACACGTCCACCACCCACCACACGTCCACACCCACCACACGTCCACCACCCACCACACGTCCACCACCCACCACACGTCCACCACCCACCACACGTCCACCACCCACCACACGTCCACCACCCACCACACGTCCACCACCCACCACACGTCCACCACCCACCACACGTCCACCACCCACCACACGTCCACCACCCACCACACGTCCACCACCCACCACACGTCCACCACCACCACACGTCCACCACCCACCACACGTCCACCACCCACCACACGTCCACCACCCACCACACGTCCACGCAGTACCACCACACGTCCACCACCCACCACACGTCCACCACCCACCACACGTCCACGCACCACCACACGTCCACCACCCACCACACGTCCACCACCCACCACACGTCCACCACCCACCACACGTCCACCACCCACCACACGTCCACCACCCACCACACGTCCACCACCCACCACACGTCCACCACCCACCACACGTCCACCACCCACCACACGTCCACCACCCACCACACGTCCACCACCCACCACACGTCCACCACCCACCACACGTCCACCACCACCACACGTCCACCACCCACCACACGTCCACCACCCACCACACGTCCACCACCACCACACGTCCACCACCCACCACACGTCCACCACCCACCACACGTCCACCACCCACCACACGTCCACCAGCCCACCACACGTCCACCACCCACCACACGTCCACCACCCACCACACGTCCACCACCCACCACACGTCCACCACCCACCACACGTCCACCACCCACCACACGTCCACCACCACCACACGTCCACCACCCACCACACGTCCACCACCCACCACACGTCCACCACCCACCACACGTCCACCACCCACCACACGTCCACCACCCACCACACGTCCACCACCCACCACACGTCCACCACCCACCACACGTCCACCACCCACCACACGTCCACCACCCACCACACGTCCACCACCACACGTCCACCACCCAACACACGTCCACCACCCACCACACGTCCACCACCCACCACACGTCCACCACCCACCACACGTCCACCACCCACCACACGTCCACCACCACCACACGTCCACCACCCACCACACGTCCACCACCCACCACACGTCCACCACCCACCACACGTCCACCACCACCACACGTCCACCACCCACCACACGTCCACCACCCACCACACGTCCACCACCCACCACACGTCCACCACCCACCACACGTCCACCACCCACCACACGTCCACCACCACCACACGTCCACCACCCACCACGTCACCCCCCACACGTCCACCACCCACCACACGTCCACCACCCACCACACGTCCACCACCCACCACACGTCCACCACCCACCACACGTCCACCACCCACCACACGTCCACCACCCACCACACGTCCACCACCCACCACACGTCCACCACCCACCACACGTCCACCACCCACCACACGTCCACCACCCACCACACGTCCACCACCCACCACACGTCCACCACCCACCACACGTCCACCACCCACCACACGTCCACCACCCACCACACGTCCACCACCACCACACGTCCACCACCCACCACACGTCCACCACCCACCACACGTCCACCACCCACCACACGTCCACCACCCACCACACGTCCACCACCCACCACACGTCCACCACCCACCACACGTCCACCACCCACCACACGTCCACCACCCACCACACGTCCACCACCCACCACACGTCCACCACCCACCACACGTCCACCACCCACCACACGTCCACCACCCACCACACGTCCACCACCCACCACACGTCCACCACCCACCACACGTCCACCACCCACCACACGTCCACCACCCACCACACGTCCACCACCCACCACACGTCCACCACCCACCACACGTCCACCACCCACCACACGTCCACCACCCACCACACGTCCACCACCACCACACGTCCACCACCCACCACACGTCCACCACCCACCACACGTCCACCACCCACCACACGTCCACCACCCACCACACGTCCACCACCCACCACACGTCCACCACCCACCACACGTCCACCACCCACCACACGTCCACCACCACCACACGTCCACCACCCACCATACGTCCACCACCCACCACACGTCCACCACCCACCACACGTCCACCACCCACCACACGTCCACCACCCACCACACGTCCACCACCCACCACACGTCCACCACCCACCACACGTCCACCACCCACCACACGTCCACCACCCACCACACGTCCACCACCACCACACGTCCACCACCCACCACACGTCCACCACCCACCACACGTCCACCCCACCACCACACGTCCACCACCCACCACACGTCCACCACCCACCACACGTCCACCACCCACCACACGTCCACCACCCACCACACGTCCACCACCCACCACACGTCCACCACCCACCACACGTCCACCACCCACCACACGTCCACCACCACCACACGTCCACCACCCACCACACGTCCACCACCCACCACACGTCCACCACCCACCACACGTCCACCACCCACCACACGTCCACCACCCACCACACGTCCACCACCCACCACACGTCCACGCAGCACCACCACACGTCCACCACCCACCACACGTCCCTCACCAACCATACGTCCACGCAGCACCACCACAATTCCACCACCCACCATACGTCCACAACCCACCACCACACGTCCACCACCCACCATACGTCCACCCCCACCACACGTCCACCACCCACCACACGTCCACCACCCACCACACGTCCACCACCCACCACACGTCCACCACCCACCACACGTCCACCACCCACCACACGTCCACCACCCACCACACGTCCACCACCACCACACGTCCACCACCCACCAAACGTCCACCACCCACCACACGTC
>JAWQFJ010014696.1:7500-26349 GCA_034096865.1 Theodoxus fluviatilis | reverse complement strand
CGAAGAAACTGGCACTTATTTGATATTTTTTGCCCTTCCCCAGCGAGCTGTCCTCACTGCGGATTTCAAAACGCTAAAATACAAGTCAGTGGTGTCACACAAGGAAAGTTTGCTAGTGGAAATGTTTCAGTAGAAGTTCATCGCATTCGGCATTTTCGATGAAAAGATTGGAATTGGTGAGTGCAAATGTCGACGTTTCGAGGATGAATACTACTTTAATGTATACTTGCTTGAACGTTGCATAGATTATTGTAAAAACATGCCTGCTTCTGATATAAATTTAAACTTTTCACTCAACAAAGAAAATCGCTACCCACGCATAGCTTTCGGCGGACTTCCACCTTGCCTCCTCAGCTCTTTGCAACTGCCTCCTGTTACTTGGTATTCAGTCCACACGCTGGTGAGACGAACTCGCGAACTGTGCTTTTCTATACTAGCTTGACCTTGTAGCTTGTGCATCATCTTATCCGGCAAGACAATACAGTCCGAGTCTCGAACTCATTGCCCAATAAAAAGCTCATGGTTGTGTACATTTCACCAATAATCAGTTGGAATCGCACTGTGCACTCATCGGCTAGCGATCTTCGCTACAAACAGATTAGGCATTAGAACAGTTGCGTCGATGATAATAAGGATTGCCAATCGGTAGATGTGTCCGAAAAACTGTATGTACCGCTGGACCAACTACGTAGGACCGCGCACTTCATTGCAAGAACTGGCCTCCAAGTGTGACGCTGTTCGAGAAAAAGGATTGCCATTACTGCCTGATGATGCTGCAGGGTAAACGTACTAGACCTAGCTGCAGGGTGCTTTAGAGAGAATGTCAAATACCTGCTGTTTTCAGTTAAGTCTAAATACGTGAAATTGTAAACACCGAACGACCTCAGGAGTGTTAATGGTCTGACGTAGCCCTTGGTTGCAGCTTTGGCTGCGTGTCACTCCTAACAGACTTACTGGAGAAGGCGCGGAAAGGCAAGCGGCAAGGCACCCCAGTTGATAAGGCAAGCATCCTGCAGTGCCATAATTTGTACTTAATAGAAAGTCTGAGCGTTGTCGAGAGAACAGAAATGTCCCACTTTTTGGTATCAAGAAAACAGTACTTGATGACGCATAGTCTGTGTAAGAAACTTACTGAAAAATTCTTTTCGCTAGTTACTTTGAAGAGTAACTGTGCCACCAGTAGATTTGGAAAGTTTCAATGATCATTTTGCCGACTAGACCACCCACGACCATCATTTTATGATTCATTCACTTCAGCTGCAAGATTTGGCCCAGTCTAGCCAGTGATGCCATCGTCTGATCGATTTGAGAGCCATCATCGTGATCGCACTGCAGACCTTCATGTGATTAGAAGACATCACTGATCAGCAAGCTGGAAGGCGCCGGACGCAGCGCCTCTACCCGGACCTTTTCCATTTATAGATTTTTCTTGCAGGTCAACCTGACCTGGTGGTGAAGTTAGAAGTTGTCCTGTAACTGTTCGAAGAAGAGATATCCTTCATTCATTGTATTGGAAGTGCATCGTGACATCGTGACGGCCGGCTGCGGTGCATCCGGAAGTGGATGATCCGGCCTGTTTTAGCCAAAGCAATACCACCGTCAAGATGTTGCTGCAGTGAATGAAGCCTAAGTGCGCCAGGCTTTATTCTATATAGAGAACTGGTCTTCCCTGCTCTCGGAGTTATGTCACCGAACATCGTCGCCAAGGTATTTGTGTTTTCTTTGGTAAAAAAAGTAAGCAGATGTCATACTTTGATTTAAAATTCATCGACAGGAGGCTAGTGGAGGAAAGGATTGGTCCCTTTGTAATGTATTGGCTGTTACAAAAGGAGGAAAGGAGTGAGTCAGAGGAAAGTCTATTGAAAGAGATCTTTCAAGGAATAGTTTTTGTTTTTGTTTCAGAGAAGATGGAAGGGAAGGGAAGTTCCTGTAAATACTATTACTTTTCTTTGCTTTGGCACGTCGCAGACGTTGAACTAACGCTAACACAGTGCATGGTCAGTCCCTCACCCTCTACTCACTTGTGGAGACCCTGTCTTTTTGACAGGCGGAGATAGGCGAGCATGGCTTGGGGTTTGATGATGTGCGAGGCGCAGTACCATGGTTCAGTCCCTGGGAGGGAAACATCTGGGTTTATGTAAATGTCTGTCTGTTTGTTTGTTTGTTTTAATGGGCTGATCACGCACAGTCACGTGTCTGTCGAAGGGCAAAAAGAAATCAGTTGGATATGAATGTATGATGCAGCTATTTTCGAGGTCGAGAGATGATGTTGCCTGTCTTTCCTCTTTCAAGAATGTTTGAAGTAGCTTGTTCTTTTAAAAAACAATATCAGCTAGCTGCTTTTTATTTTGCCACAGTCATCATGTGGAGATACTGTTTGGTGCATGAACTGCCATTCCATGTGATTCTTGGTTGTGTTTTTATCCTACTTCGACAATAATTCCTCGTGAATACAACTGCAGTCCAGTCAATGTGAAACGTCTCGTTTTCTGGCTACACACGTGACCCGCGCCATTGCATCACGTGGGTATTGATGACATTTCACTGAATACGCATCGCACCGCGTCTGACCTTTCCTGTGCCTTTAAGGCCGTTCTTAACCAGGCGAACACTTCGCTCACGAACTTGTCCGGAGTGTCCAAAGATCGCCTGCCGGAAGTTGTCTGCCGGAACCACGGAGTTACATGAGAGGCCGCGTAGTATTGTTTATCTCTGTGGCCCGGCTTTAGGCTAGATTCTACTTCGATCCACATCTCGATTTGAACAGCATAGCATTTGTGATGAACTATTCATGTATTCTACATAGTGCTATGAGAAAGTAATACTACATAGCCACGATTTCTTCGTATGTGTGTCGGTATATTTCAAAATTAGCGTTTTGCGTGCGAGCAGAGGGGGAAAAAGGCGGTTTGTGCGCCCAGGCAGAGCATGTCCTGGGAACAGTACGTACACTTCAAACCTGGTTCGTGAGCAAAGTGTTCGCCAGGATAAGAATGGTCTTAAGTGTGCTTTGCGAGTATTGAAACGACGAAGTCACTCGTGTGCACTGACACTCTCCACTTGTTGAAAAATACTCCATGGTACTGAGGACTGTGTCAAGAATACGAGTATCTTCATAACAAACTTGTCTGCATGACTTTCTGACGAGTTTCATTGCCCCCATTGCTGCTGCTAAACTCCTGATTAATCACTCCTCACTCTCTCCACCCCCACCCCCATTCCTCACCCTCTCATCATGACTGGGAACTTGTGGTCATAGAGAATTCGGGGCAACACCTGAAGCTAGACTAGGAGCAGTCATTTGGATCTGTTGTCTGTATGTATGTGAACATCGCCCACGCTGCAGCAAAGATAGACTTCAAAACCACAATTCAGTCCGCCACAATCCAAGTGAGATCTGCCATATTCCTCGCTTACAACTCCTGCATCGCTGCTACTTCCTTGGTCATGGCAACGATATTTTCAGGAAGCTGCACGGTGGTTTGCGATAAGCAATGTCTGTATTCCACATCAATTGGCATTCTTCTTTTTAGTTCCTATGGTTTTTGTCCTTATAATGGAAAACGTCAGTGCGTCAATACGTCCAAATAAGAAGTAACAGTCTACATGTTTTCTCTCACTACTGATATGAAAGTTACCTTGCCGCCCTCCTCCCTCCCCTCATACCCTCAGCTGAATGCCCTCTCCCAATACCCTCGTGTTATTTTTATCTGCTTGTTCTGACGTGGAACTAGACACCACTTTTGATGTTTCCGAGACCTGCTTGTATGTCAAATGAGATTGGAAAACGGAGAAGTTTCCTTTTACTGTTTCTCATGATTTCAAAGAATTATATTTCCCACACACCCAATACATTCACATTATCTCCATCTCAGTACTCCTATTCTAACACACACACGCACTAACACACACACGCACAAACACACACACGCTCAGGCGATCACGCACACAAACACACACACACACACACACAAACGCACACACATACATACACACACATACGCGCACACGCACGCTCGCACACACACACACACACATACAAACACATGCACGCACAGACACACACACGCAGAGACAGACACACAGACACAGACACATCCACACGCACACACACACACACAGACACACGCGCGCGCGCACACACACACGCACGCGCGCGCGCCCACACACACGCACGCGCGCGCGCCCACACACACACACACACACACACACACACACATCTACCAACAGAAAAAGATTAAGCTGCAAATTGCTCATGGTGCGCGGCTTCCATCGTCCAAGACATTTTGCGAGGTCCTCGCAGACCTGGTAAACCTCTCTTTCTCTAAAACTACTCTGCAGAACGGCTGCATTTGGCACACGGAATGCCTGGCCAACTGCACAAGGCTCTTAATCTGCTAGGCTAAAAAATATCCAAGTTACTCAAGTGCAATGGAATAAAACTCTTAAGTGAGAACCTTTCGTCGCCCGGGAACGATGTTTCCTACAGAAAAGCCTTCCAGTTTTGGACGAAGGATTTATTGATCTGGTCACCGTCACCTGGCGAACGACGTTGACCCATTGTCCGCCCTGACTCCATGCACAAGTTATGGCTCCTAGGAGCGGAGGACCTGAAAGTAGAGGCTTTGCAGCTTTCTGCACTCAAACTTCGCTCTCCCCACTCGCTAGCTCATTCTGATTTTATTGGAGCTTCGACTCCCTCCTCAACAGGGCCCATTCGCAGCACGCCAGATTTCATGCTCAGGGCATGCCCGGAATTGACTGAGCCCTTGGTCGCCATGCTTTTTACATGTCGTTCACCTGAAGACAAGCCAGTTTTGCTGTTCCCTCTAGACTAGTGAGTGCACACGGCGCCAGCATTTTCAATCTCAATCCACGCACAAAAACTAACGTGAATTCGAACTGTATCTGATGGGGTCAATTTGCAGTCCTTTTTTTTTGCTCCTTGTCTGTTTCCAAAGAAAAAGCAAACTCTCAGGTGACGTGCTTGTCGAAAGCAATAATGTAAGTAGGTAATTAATGTCAGTGAAAGAGAACGGGATGAACAATAATTATTATTGATTGGCTTGAACACAACCGAGCTTGCAATGCTTGGCTTTAATCTGCAGGTAGATGATTGGAGTCGAGCGGTCTTCGGTTTGATATGAGAAAATTAGCACGGTGCCATATTCTTGTGATAGTTCGACGGATATTCAGGTGACACTAGGATTTCCAAATGTGGTTGTTTTGTGTTGAGATCCCGAGGACTTATTTGTTCAAATTTCTTACGAACAGCTGATGTCTAGATGGAAATGAACTTTATGTACCCCTTTTCTATTAAAAAACAAAACAACCCACAACGACACCACAAAAAATAAAAAACAAAGATTATCTTCTTTTTTATTAGCGAGATGCACCACAATACAACAGAGCAATACTATAAATAACTGCGTTAAATTCTCCGCTGAGCCTGCACTTGTCGTGCTGGCCTCCCTGACTTAAACTTAGGCTACCTTTAACATTTGTGAATTTCTCATAATTATGAGTTTTGAGATGACCCTCTGATTTGGAATCCACAAAGTCTCAGCTTTGCATGGATGTAAACAATAAACTTGGCAAAGTGACCAAAAATGAAGAAAATTGTAATATATCATGCATGGTTTAAACATTTCTTGTGCTGTCAAATCAGCTGATGACCTAATTAATATTCAGTAACTCATAACTTCACTATTTTGCATCATAGAAACATAATTATTTCACCAAATTGCTCCATTTCATCAGTTTTATCTTTGAGACGATCCGTACATTTTTCTATGGATGAATTTCATTGGATGATCAGAGTATTATATTGAGCTGAAGGGTCTTATAAGCCAATCAGAGCAAACTTAACAGTGACGTTTGGCTAGTGTCAACTTCCGCTTTTCCCGCGCTTTGTGAACGCTACAACTGCCGGGTCTAAGAGTGCAAGATGACGGTTAAGAGGAAGTTTGCGAGTGTGCGAAGAAGAAAGAGGCGTTTCATGGGAAATCAGCTCGTAGGAAAAGATTGTGGTGATGAGAGGAAAGCATCTAAGACGGGGAGAGTCGGAGTCCAAGCTGGAGCAGGCTTGCAAAGTATCAGAAACTTGCCACTTGTGATGATGCAGCAACCTCTCTGTGTGATAGTGAATATGGCTATGCATTCGAAGACTTAGACGTCCGAGTTGCTGTCGTGTAGAGAATGCCAGGGGAGGGAGTTGACTGTGGAGGAGAAACTTCCAAGTCAGGGCTTCACAAGGGAGTTTATTGTGAAGTGTCAGGTGTGTGATGCCATCTAGATGATATCAACATCAAAGAAGGCAAAGCTCAGTCACGATGTAAACAAAAGAGAGATCTATGTTTTCAGACAGATTGGATGTGGGCTGAGAAAGAGAAAAACTTTCTCAGCATTTATGAACATGCCAAAGGCATACAATAATCAGGTGAAGGCTTTGAAAGTCTCGGTTTTTGCACTTTGTCAGCGTAGTATGGCTGAAGCTGCCAAAGAAATTCATCTGTCTGCTGACAGTAAGCAACATTTTGTGGAGACTGCAGTGTCTGTGGAGGGTACATGGCAGCGGAGGGGACACTCCTCCCTAAATGGTGTGGATTCTGCCATCCACATGCCAGAAGAGACACGTGCTGCAGGGAACGTTCTTGACTTTGCAGTTCTGACAAAGAAATGCAAAGGTTGTGAGACTAGGGAGAAGAGGGACAAGACTAGTGAGGCTTATATCAAGTGGAGGGCTACCCACGTCTGCTCAGTGAAGCATGATGGATCTGCCGGAAAAATGGAAACAAAAGGAGCAGTTAAAATGTTTAAGCGATCCGAAGAGAAGCATTCCCTCCAGTATGTATCATACTACGGAGATGGAGACAGCAAAGCCTTCCGACAGGTGCAGAAGGACTGTTCATAAGGTTCCAAAGTGACCAAAAAAGAGTGTATTGGACATGTCCAGCGTAGAGTAGGGTCAAGGGTGAGAAAACGTGTGCAGACAGAGACAGGAATGAAGGGGAAGGGTAAGTTGACACTAGCAAAAATTGACACCCTTCAAAATGTCTTTAACTTGGCTATTAGAAAGAATAAAGGGAATCTAGAGGCAATGAAAAATAAATAAGGGCAGGACTGTATCATGTATCCACTGATGACAGTCCTCGCCATGAACTGTGTTCTGATTCATGGTGCAAATATGGAAAGAATGGGTTCAAATACCGTCATGGTCTTCCTGCTGAGGTGTTAACCTAAGTAGGAAAAATTATATGATGATCTGAGTCAAGATGCACTGCTTTCCTGCTGATTTCATTCAGTTCAGTTCAGTCTCTATTAACCCTGAGATGGGTTATTGAGGCATCACTGATGACTTTCGGACAATCTTCCTCCATCGATCTCTATCTTCTGTGGCTCGCTGTGAGTCAGCAAAGGTCAAGCCTGTCCACTCTTTGATGTTGTATTCCCACCTCTGTCTCTGCCTGCCTCTCCTTCTCCCACCTGGTACGGTACCTTGCAGGATGGTCTTGGCCAGCCCACTGCCTCTTGACACGTGACCGTACCACTTCAGCTTTCTGCTTTTCACGATTGAGAGCAGGTCTTCGTACTGTCCAATTGCTCTCCTGATCCTGTTGCTGACTTCCTCATTCGTGACATGGTCTTTATATGAGATGTTCAGAATCTTGCGGTAGCATCTCATTTCCAGGGCTTGTATCCGTCTCTGTAGTTCAGATGTGAGTGTCCAGGACTCGCATGCATACAAGAATACGGAGATGGCCAGCGTGCGCATGAGCCTGATCTTCGACGCGAGAGTGATATTTCTGTCACGCCATATTGGCTTCAACTTTGCCAATGCTGCTGTTGTTTGTGCTATCCTGGACAGTATCTCTGGTTTGGACCCTTCATCAGTCACGATAGATCCAAGGTATTTGAAGTTGTTCACAGCTTCCAGTTTTTGGCCCTTCACTTTGATTTCCATTTTGAAGCCCCGAGGATTGTTCGTCATCACCTTGGTCTTCTCGGCGCTGATCTCCATGCCATATGCCTGTGAGGTCTTGTCCAGGTGCTCGACAAGACTAGTCAGCTCCTCTTCACTTCCTGCTAACCCATCAATGTCGGCCAAGGCTTCAAGCCCTACTGCTCGGGACAGGAGATTTGCATAATTAAAACAAATGGGAAAAGAAATAGTGGGCCAAGATCGCACTGACGGAGAAGCCATGGAGCGACTCCGGCGGGGTGATGCACCTTAGAGGGGAAGGGTTGGGTCATAGAAGGCTCCTCTCTGCGACAGGGGTGGAGATGCCACACGCTATGTGGAGCGCGGAGGGCTTGGTTAGCGGAATGCAACCATGCCAACGTACGCCGAGGTACGAGTTGAGTGAAGGAAGAATAGATTTGGAGGGACGGTACTTTTCACGACTCAGTTCCTTCCTGATATGACCTGAACTCTCCTACTGCAGATTCGTGACTCCCCAAGGCACAGGCGTCGTGGGAGGCCGTGCTTGCCTGTCAGGCTTCGGTTAGACTTGCGCAGGCGGCCCACACTAGTAGACTTGTCCGAGGAGAAGGGTGCGGGAAAGACAGCGAAGATGACCCAACACACAAGCTAACGGGTGAAAGCATATTATTGGCTTCGTTTTCATATAGGCTGTAATGCTCGAACATGCCCATGTAAAAACGCAGCCAATCAGATGTTGAGGCCCGTCAGTTTGTGTATTACATCATCTTCGCTGTCTTTCCCGCACCCCTCTTCTCGGACGAGTCCACTAGTGTTGTCCTCCTACGGAAGTCTAACCGATACACCTCCATTAATTCGAGTCTACCTGTCAGAGTAAACGACGGCCTGTCACCCATCTTGCAAAGAGAGAGAACTGAACTGAACTTCATTTATAAGCTGACTGCCCATTGAACATAATAACAACATATTAACAAGCATAGGTATGCATTTTCCTTCGGAAAGGCGTTACATAGTTATAACGAATTGCTGACGGATACGTTTTCTGTCATTTTCAGGGTGTAATATATGTACATGGACACGTCCAGTATTAACCGAATATTAGTACCCTTTAAAAGAGAACTCGCAATGAGAGGGAGGTAGGGAGGGGAGAGAGAGAGAGAGAGAGAGAGAGAGAGAGAGAGAGAGAGAGAGAGAGAGGGGGGGGGATAATGAATTAGTCGGCGATGTCTATTTTACACAAATTCAAAGAGATAGAGATATATGCATAGACAGACGATTGGAGCGACAAGTAACACGACATACAACATGCACACGGTTTGTTGATGAGGACAGAAAAGCGGTCAATCAGGTATGATGGCAGGCAGTCAGTCAGGCAGTCAGTCAGGCAGTCAGGTAGGCAGTCGGGTTGGCAGTCGGGTAGGCAGTCGGGTAGGCAGTCGGGTAGGCAGGCAGGCAGGCAGGCAGGCAGGTAGGCAGTCAGGCAGGTAGGCAGGCAGGTAGGCAGTCAAACAGGCAGTCAAGCAGGCAGTCAGGTAGGCAGTCAGGTAGGCTGGCAGGCAAACTGGCAAACGAGATAAGCAGAGATTTCTCTCTTGTAAGGGCAGGAATGGATGACTCAGCACGTATACCATTATACCGTCTGGCACAGGAGTGATAGACTGAAGAGAAACGTCTACATATGACAATGGCCGGCGACGGGTTCACCGGGGTTAGTCTATAAATAGTAGCAGCCTAGTGAGACACTACATTTTTTGTCAGGATTAGACCTGGAATACATATACGTAGTAGAAGAATGTGTCCGTGCCTTCTGAGAAATAGAGATCGGCTGATGATGGTAAAATTGCGTCAAACAATAAAGATAATTTGATTACACAAAAAATCATCAAGAATATTGATAATGGATAAGTTTTACTTTTATCATTTGTACACAGACCCGAAAGCTATTTGTTAACAAACATGCTGATCAAGGGGAGCGTTCTACGCCCTAGCTGGCAGACGTGCACAATCGAAATGTGATGAATAACGGAACCTGCCCAGCGACTGGAATCACAGCTACGTTCTTCAATCAGCAGTGCCTATATCCGCGACAGCATTCGCTTTTAGCACTCATGATTCTCTGTCTCCCACAGCTGCGATGACCGATGTCGCGCTCATGAGCTCATGAGCTGTCGATCACTATCGTAGCAAAGTATACATTCTGATGAAAAGGTGATTTTATGTATAATGTGAAGCTCTGACGAAATCCGATAACGATCTGTAATTCTGGATCGTGACTGATGAAGGGTCCAAACCAGAGATACTGTCCAGAATAGCACAAACAACAGCAGCATTGGCAAAGTTGAAGCCAATATGGCGTGACAGAAATATCACTCTCGCGTCGAAGATCAGGCTCATGCGCACGCTGGCCATCTCCGTATTCTTGTATGCATGCGAGTCCTGGACACTCACATCTGAACTACAGAGACGGATACAAGCCCTGGAAATGAGATGCTACCGCAAGATTCTGAACATCTCATATATAGACCATGTCACGAATGAGGAAGTCAGCAACAGGATCAGGAGAGCAATTGGACAGTACGAAGACCTGCTCTCAATCGTGAAAAGCAGAAAGCTGAAGTGGTACGGTCACGTGTCAAGAGGCAGTGGGCTGGCCAAGATCATCCTGCAAGGCACCGTACCAGGTGGGAGAAGGAGAGGCAGGCAGAGAAAGAGGTGGGAAGACAACATCAAAGAGTGGACAGGCTTGACCTTTGCTGAATCACAGCGAGCCACAGAGGATAGAGATCGCTGGAGGAAGATTGTCCGAAAGTCATCAGTGGTGCCTCAATAACCCATCTCAGGATTAAGAGACTGAACTGAACTGAATTCTGGATTAAATAGACAGTTGCGTTTGCCCGACGTGGCGAGAATGAAGAATCCGATCTGCGCAGTTGGTATGAGATGATTTGACGATGAATAGCGGCAAACGGCGCTGAATTTAAAACCACCATCGGTTAAGCATCATCACACTTCTTTCGTCTGCCAACTACGGCGTCGGGACACTCCCCTCGATCAGCGTGATTTATTTAAAAATCGTCTTCGGGACTGTGTGCACATTATACAAGTAAAACTTATCCTTCATCAATATTCACGATGAATTGTAGTAATCAAACTGTCTCCATGGTTTCATAAAAATTGTTACCACCATCGAACGATCTTTATTCCTCAAAATGTATGGACACATACGTCTTCTACTATATGCATTCCAGTTGTTATCATGCAAAGATGGCGGCTAATATAATTATTTTCACTTGATTCGTCCGGAAGAGAAGATAACGCGTCTCCGGCCATAGGAGTTATGACGAAACAATAATTAATATATCACACCATCCCTCGAGGCACTCGAGTCTCGGATACTTCGCTTGGGATTGTTACTTGAGTCAGCAACAACACCTTTTCCAGGGGATAAAGTGTGTTCCAGAATCCATGCTGACCTCAGCATTCCTTCATGGAAGTGTTGTGGATACACTAACATTTCTTGCCTGCAGTTGAAGCTGCCTGAAGGGGGCTCCAGGCAATCGGGTAGATCACTCGCCCGCCGTCAGAGCTTTGCGATGTCAAAGAGTTGCACCCTAGGGCAAGGTGCTTAAATCGCATTTCTCCCCACCCAGGAATAAAACCGGGTGTCTGACCGTCTATCCATCCGTCCGTCCGTCCGTCCGTCCGTCCGTCCGTCCGTCCGTCTGTCTGTCTGTCTGTCTGTCTGTCTGTCTGTCTGTCTGTCTGTCTGTCTGTCTGTCTGTCTGTCTGTCTGTCTGCCTGTCTGTATCTCTGTCTCTATGTCTTTGTCTCTGTCTCTGTCTGTCTGTCCCTCTCTCTCTCTCTGTGTCTCTGTCTCTCTCGCTCTCTGTCTCTGTCTCTGTCTCTGTCTCTGTCTCTCTGTCTCTCTCTGTCTGTCTGTCTGTCTCTCTCTCTCTCTCTGTCTGATTAAAATGCCGAAAGCAATGTACGATAAAGTTCAGGCATGCGTCCGGTGGAATGGTAGCAGGTCAGATTTCTTTGACTGTCCTGCCGGAACAAAACAGGGCGCCTTAGAGAGCCCGGTTTTATTTTCATTACTTATCACTTTCGTCGTTGATTTTGTTCGAAAGCATGGTAAACATGGGGTTCAGATGCAAAAAGGGCCTGAGAGAGATCTTTTTCCTTATATATGCGGATGACATAGCATTACTATCCACCTCTCCTGTGGGTTTGCAAACCCAAATAAACAACCTTGCTTGCGCGTCGCAAAAAGTTGGTCTGAGAATCAACACAGAAAAAAGAAGGTCATAGTTTTTCGTCGAGGAGGCTTTCTGGGCCGGGGAGAAAAATGGTTCCTTCAGGAAACTCAGCTTGAAGTAGTAAACTCCCTTAAATATCTTGGCTACACCTTTACAACGAAGTTATCAAAAAACGTAGCTCTTGACAACGCAGCGACAAAAGCAAAGCAGAAGATCGTCTCTCTACTCAAGATGATGTGGGCATTGCACAGCCGTAAGCCTATTATATTTTTCAAATTATTCGATGCGCAGGTTCAGCCTTCTCTTCTGTATGCATCTGAACTCTGGGTCCTGAAAGAGCAATCCAGTGTTGAAAGGGCTCATCTGTTCGCATGCAAGCGCTTCTTAGATGTCCACTCAAAGACGCCGAATAATTTGGTTTATGGCGAAACTGGAAGATTTCCACTTATGGTAAATAGCACAATAGGAGCCATTAAGTACTGGTTTAAAATACAGAAAATGCCTCAGGACAGATTACCTAGACAAGCACTTCTAATGTTGGAAGGTACATCAATTCCTGATGAGATGAATTGGTTAAAGTTTGTCAGAGATTGTTTATGTAAGTCAGGGTTTGCCTTTGTTTGGTTAAATCGAGGTATAGAGAACGAAAAGGGCTTCCTGAAAAAATTAAAAGTCAGGCTACAAGACTGCTTCACACAGATTTGGCACAGTAAAATAAATGATAGCCAGCGTTTTCTATTATACAGTGTCCTTAAAGACTCGTTTGATTGTGAAAAGTACCTGAGTAACTTAGAAATAGGAAAGTTTAGAGACGCATTTGTACGCTTCAGATTAGGTGTAAGTGGTGTGCGCACTCATCAAGCGTTTGGTGGAGATAATACGCAATGTCCATTCTGTATAGATCAAGTAGAAGACGAACCTCACTTTCTGTTAGAATGTGGTATTTATCAGGATCTCAGAGAGAAGTACATAGAAAGATATAGTCAATATATAAATTCCAGAAGTTTCAAATTTTTGATCGATGGACTAGGATATATCAAAACAAAAAATACTGCAATGTTTATTCACTATGCGCTGAAACGTTGCCTTCAGCGCCTCCAAGAAGGGGAGTAAAGGGCATATCGAAAAATGCCCCCCCCCCAGTTAATCTTTCCATAAATAACTGCTGGTGTAGCTATAGTAGGCCTATGTGACAAGGAAAAGCTCCCAACAGCTCGTGTTCCCAAAACCCCCAACCCCTTCCCAACAACCCTTACCTGATGTCCTATGTTCCAGAGAGAAAGATATTAAAGTATGGTTATTTTCCTTCTACCATCATGTAATCACTCGAAATTTACTGTCCATTCCAGAATGTGCTTGTAAATTCTGTAAAGATTGTTTTGGGCCGTCGGCCTCGCAATAAAGATAGCAAATCAAATCTCTCTCTCTGTCTCTGTCTCTGTCTGTCTCTGTCTGTCTCTGTCTCTGTCTCTCTCTCTCTTTCTCTCTCTCTCTCTCTCTCTCTCTCCACCCCCCATCCCCACCCCCAATCATTACTCATTCATTGTGTGGTTGCCGTCAGATGTTCTATGCACTAATTCTGTGCAGACATTTTCTTAAAAGATCTCTCGCCCGATCTTACGTGACCATCTCATAGTCATTTTCTGCTAGTCTGCGTCACATGATCACGTGTCTGCCAGCCACAAATTGGTGTGCTTCGCAGATGGCAATGACACACATTGAGGAAACGTCTCTGAGCGTTCTTACCGTAATTGCTGAGTAGTGAAATTGCAGCAAGAAGTTCAGTGCTCTGTTGGTGAGTCTCCTTCATGCGGCATTGTAGCCGTGTCCTCGTTGTGGGCAGTGGAGGAGCTGTGGCAGGTGTTCTGCTGCTTGCACACCACGTCATTGACGAGAATGGCGGCAAGCGCCAGTCGGATTTTTTTCCACGAATGTTTCCAGTTGTTGGATGTTTGAATGGAAATGCTCGTTGAAGCAGCTCTTCGCTTTAGTCAACATATCTCTCAATAAGAGGACCAAATGGAGGTTCCATCGCAATCGCCTTATGCCTTTGTTTGAATTGGGGAGGGAGATGTGTTTTTTTTTCTCCTTTGTCAGTCCTTCTCACTCGTCCCCATTCTCTCTCTCTCTCTCTCTCCGCCTCTCTCTCTCTCTCTCTCTCTCTCTCTCTCTCTCTCTCTCTCTCTCTCTCTCCTAAGTCCTCTTCTTACTGTTTACCATTAAATCAATTGAGCGGGCATACTTATTGAAGTATCCACCCATTCAATGTAATGGCATCTGACCGCATTCTAATCCCACCTAAAGGAACCGACACAAGTAAAATGGGACAGGAAAAAATGCACTTGGTGTTCAGAAAGGCACACTATGCCCTCGCCAGGCTGTCGACGGCTTTCGATGTTAGAAATTCTGCACGGAACTCCAGCTCCAGGCGATTGTATTCATTCACTGCAGGGGCTGTTGGTCAGACATAAGTATACAAGTACTTCCCTCGACGCAAGTCCGCCGTCTGGCAAATCTTGCTGGCGCCTGTAGAGACGTGGAGGAAGATGATAAAAAGGCAGCAAAGGAAGTATTTGTTTAAATTACAAAAGCACCGGTGTCTCCATTGTACAAAATTAAACCATTTTTGAACTGTCCAGAAACCACTAGTCTTGGAGAGCTTAAATTCACAGAGAAACATACAGAGGCCAAGCTGTGCAAGTGTGCGTGCCATGAGTTTAGATTTTTACTTGACTTATTCCTATGAAGAAAATAAAACACATGTTTCACTGCATCCATTACAGGACCAATAATCTTTTTTTTCACAGCCTTGTTTTCTATACAATGCATGTAGATCGTACGTCTCTATCTTCTATCTAGCATTATCAGAATGCAGGATGGGAGGTAGGTGAGCGGTGGGGGAAAATCCTTGAATCACCAAGATTCAAAGCAGAGGCGCGTTCAAGCCTCTCTTCAAAGACGTGCGCAGAGCTACATTTCACCTACACTGTCGTTCAGGCTTCGTAGTCGACTGAGGACAGGATACCGCAGTCTGAAATACCACATGCACCGAAAACTTCATCTTTCCCCAACGTCGACATGCTGTTGTGAAAATGCAGAAGACGACTGTTGAGCACGTCATCCAGGACTGCAAAAATCACCACACACTAAGAAAAGAGTTATGGCCACAACCAGTAGCTGTGTCCGAAAAACTGTATGCACCGTTGGACCAACTGTGCAGGACAGCACACTTCATTGCAGGAAGGTCTCCAAGTGTGACGGCGTTCGAGAAGAGTGAGCGAGAGTAGCAAAACGTAATCGGCACACGGTCATCCTGAACGAGCACATTTGGATCACGAAACGCCACGTCTCAGTGGTGTGCGTGCGCCTGGTTGCAGGCGGCAATGAAGACTGGTATGATTCCACTTTTATTGCTTCGTCATACTGTGTCGGTGATGGAGATGTTATGTAGGGAGTTCGACACTTGCTGATCATTGCTGGGTTGTATATTCGTATTTGGATGTAGTATCACTTCGCAACGAGCTGCCGGCCTCAAGGAAAAAGACACGCGTATTTTAAGAGGGATACGAAAGTATGAATTTACAGAAAGTAATGGTCGATATCCATTGCTCCAACTTAATACACCGGTTGAATGTGTGCAAGACTGAAATATTGAAACTTGTCGTGACACCTTGAGCAAAGTCAAGCTCTGATATTGTCGCCTGAAATCGAGAGATGATCTGATCTGTAAAACTACAAGAGGTTAACAAGTTATTCAGAACTACATTGTGACGGCTAGGTGTCGATTCTTCGTTTGATTGGCGGATGAGTGTAGGGATGTTTCTTGGGATGTGGAGAAGAGGCATGAAGAGGAACGTGGGCAAATTTATTGCGTGTGCAAACTAAGTCAGGAGGTGGCTTTCCTTCTGAGCGAGTTTCGTCTGTCTTTATTACTCGCACCCAAGTGAAGAGGCTCATTCGTATAAACTGTTAAGTCACATTAACTAGAAGGTATGAGAATTTATTTCAAGTGGTTTATGAAGTGGTTGAAGTTTTTCTCTCTTTTTATTTCTCTCCCGACTTTGCGTTTTTTTTAATGTTTAATGACTTCAACCAACATTTAAATTACTTAATTTTTTCATCGTTTACTGTAAGCATGTATGTCTCGAGTCAAACTTACCTGATGGAATCAGACGTGAAGAGCTAAGTAACTTAGACTGCAGGAAAAATCAACACACAAACAATTCAGAGATCCATTGAAGACCCTAGTGCTGCGCAAC
This sequence comes from Theodoxus fluviatilis, assembly GCA_034096865.1. NCBI lineage: Eukaryota > Metazoa > Mollusca > Gastropoda > Cycloneritida > Neritidae > Theodoxus > Theodoxus fluviatilis. The sequence continues at coordinate 9,889 of JAWQFJ010014696.1, read as the reverse complement.
GTCTCTAACAGGATTTCATCGTCGGGAACCTGTCTTCTTGTGAATGCTGCACAATTCGTTGGGGTCGAAGATGTTGCCTCAGCAAGATATTGATTCATGACTGTCATCTTTAGAAAAAGGGCGGGCAAGCGATGGGACGCCTAATTTTCGACACACAGACTTAAGACGAGAAAGGCGAATTTCCAAGCAACTGTCTGGCTTCCGTCAACTGGCACTGCAGGGGGCTTTCTATCTCCGCTAGACAGTGTTACATATGGCGATACGCTATCAGCCATTGCCTGCAAAGGTCTCGTTTTCTCCAGGGATGGTGGAAGCGATGGCCTTAAAACGGAGGAAGATGGATAGAATGGGGCTTGAGACACTCTCCGCGAGGAAGGCTCCTCCAGAATTGGATTTATCAGGGGAGCAGAGCTTTGGGGCTCGTTAAAGATGTATTCTTGGTGCAGGCAGCCAACGGTGCCCGATATCGCCACAGAGCACGCCGGCGAGGGGCGCAACTCTGCACCGATAATGCTTCCCTTGGCGCCACCCTCTATCGCGCTCTTCATCAGCGCTTGCAGGTAAATGAGAGGGAAATATGGCAGCATCCTCGCACTTTGCCCTACTGGCAGCCTTCGCATCCACGGAAAAGATTCCAATAGCTAGTTGATTCCCGTTGCTTCGATGACCAGACCAGTGCGCATGGGATGTTTATTTAGAGAGGAGGGTTTGCACAGAAACCGCTATGTCTTCAAATTTGGAGCAATTTCTCCCCCGGCAATGGGCTTGAATGATCTTGATGAATTGCTGCCCATTTGGATCCACGATGAACGATCGTCGTCATGGACCCCGTTTCACCCTTGCCAACGCCCTATGGGAATTTTTTTCTCTCTCCTGTGGTGAGGAATTTGCTTGCACTTCTCGTTCAGGTCTGCTCAGAACGTTAGTCCCTTTCCCAGAAGTAATGTTCCTTTGATTGTTCCCACCGCTGAGATGGCAATATTTCTTCCTGTCTATTGCTGCGGATAAGAAACTGTACACTGTATGTACCTCTGAAAAGACCTTATTATTGGGGCTGCTTATATCTGATCGACGCATTCTTTGACCGGTTTGTCCAGGTTTCGTACGTAAAACTACACATGGATGAAATGGGGATTTTATGAGGGAAAACGTAAATATGAAATACATATGCCTACGATCGTTTCAGGCAGAATCTAGCGCTCTGTTTTACAAATCCATGACAATGTATTACAATTTATTCAAATTTCACACCACAGCAGGCAGACGATGCAGCCGATCAGCCTATCAGATACTTCCAACAACATTGCTTTGCCGTGTATGCCCGGATTCAAAATTCAGACCATACCATACCTTTCCATATCATAACATAACACAACAAAACACAACACAACGTAACATGATACAACAGAACATAAGATAATATATAATAACAATATAACATTGTGCAACATAATATATAGTTTATTCATCCAAAATATATAAATTAATGGCTATGTTTCACTGGCAGTAGTTTCTGGTTATGCACAACAGAAACTTCCCAATGCAAGACAAAAAGTTAAGAGGTGATATAAAATGAACAAAGTTAAGTGGTTGCTGTTGTAGAATATATCGTGTTTAGCATACTTATGGCAGCTGGTAAACTAAATTCATAGCATTCGTTTGTATGTGTCTTTTTTAAAGGTAGCTGACACAGTTTTTGTCTCAGAGAAGGGAGAATGTGTTGCACATTAAAATCAAACCATGACGAAAGATTTGCTATGGAACTTCGATGAATGGATGGAAGAATGGATGGAGTTTTAGGGCCTGTCAGCCTATGTAGGTATTATTAGGTAAGTCCACTGAGCACGAACTTCACTATATTAGTTTAGAGTAAGCGCAAATAGAGTCACGATGTCCCTATTTATTCGCCTCTCACGAATCGGGTAGGGAGACGCGGTAGATCTAATGGAAGTCTGAATCTTGACTCATAGATTTTGCCGTTAACAATCTCTTTAAGACATCTGTAGTACATTTAGAACTACAAGTTGATTTAATATTTCACCTCTTTTGGAAAAGAAAGTTGTAGATAAACTTATTTTCGCTATGAAAGTGAAAATGCCAAAAGATTAAAGTTTCTAAATTGGTCGAACTATATCATTCTTACTGCCGTTTATGCAACAGTTATAGCTAAAGAGAGAAAATGCCTAAAATGTTATATGCCACATACGTAATTCATTTCAAAATAAAAGCTGAATTTTAATCCCAACAAATGGCAGTGCTTTGATTAAGCACCGAACTTCATACCAGTACATCTGTGTTATGGCTCTTTCGCATAAATGATGCATAGGCTCTGTCAACCATCTGTGCAAAATCATAAGAAAGCTCCAGTAAAGAGCAAACCTTTTTCACT
>JAWQFJ010014696.1:0-2500 GCA_034096865.1 Theodoxus fluviatilis | reverse complement strand
GACAGAAATAGGTTGCGAGTTCCATATCTGTGTAGCATGATAACTGAAGGGAATACGAAACACTTCCGCGTGGAACTTGGGAGGATGAAGATTTGACATAAATAATGAACGGAGTCGTGTATCGCCTAAGCTTCAGAGCATTTATTGGAAGTAAGATGGGGATTGCAATGTCAGAGTTTTGTATACTAATATGGCCGTTTGAAACAGACATTCATGTTCAAAAGAGACAGCTCAAATTGGAGAGTATCTCATTTAGAGGCATTTCATAGTAATTCATGTTGATACGTCCACATCGCTCGCGAACTTGTTCCAAGTTAGGTAGGTCGGACGAACTGATGTTTTAAATATATACCGGGTACTGAAGTTGGGAGCAAGCAGTGAAGGCAGGTATTTTGACGCGGACACCCTTCTATCTGCCATGTGGCTCACATGAAATATTGTTTCCTTTCTTTTGGTTTCGTTATGGATATACAGAAAATACCTAGTATGCCGTTTGCGGCGATTGTTACTCCAACCACTTTGTTGGCGGTGGGCAGACTGAACATTGCATCAGAGTATCTATCTGCGAATTTAGACTTCGCGGTTTGTATGAGAACTGCAAGGAATGAATTAACATAGTATGGAACAGATTAGCATTCATTGCTGAGCTGGCCGAATGCTGCATTTTGAGCAAAGTTCCTGTTTGATCTGTCAAAACCCTATGCAGGGCAAAACCTCCTTCTTCGGGATGTCCGTCGCAAGTGACGAAGAGGTCAGTCTTGTCGGTCGGTCCCAGTCGCGTTGGTGTCGCTGAATCTTGGGCAAGTGGGAATACGCATAGTTCCCAGCCTTGGGCTGCACAGAAGGAATGCAAGCAACACGTTCTGATGAAGACCTTGACTGCAGAAATTGCCAGGATAGCCATGGTGTCCACCGCGCTAAACTACTTAAGAGGCTTCACTCCGGATTTTCTGCCCTGGAAGCATCAGTATAAATTATTCTGCCTTGCATAGGTTGGATACAACAGCCAGTGAGCCCCCAGTGATGTGAGCAGGTGTGGCCAGCCATCCTATTATATTTGAATAGTTCGATAACGAATTGGGTGATGCGGCAGTGGTCGGTAGCCTCTCCCCTCCAGGACCGACCTTTGTTCTGATCCTGTTGGGTAATTCCTAGCTTCATTTTCTCGGCAAGGTGATTTCTTCGATCTCTTGAAGAGGCAGCCACGTTGTTTCCCACCCATGCCCTTCTCCGTGGCCTAGATGCTTGAACACGTAACATTCATGGCAGTTTTCCTATACCAGGCTGACATCGTTACCATCGCATTAAGTGTAACAAGCCGTTTCATTTGTGCTCCCAGTGCTGCACTCCTCCAAACTCAGCGCAAGACGCCGGTTCCGTGGAAGAGCGCCATCTCCTCACAAGTCCTGATTCAATTACGTGATCCATTTGCAGTGAAAGAAATCCACCCACTGGTTACGGGCGCTGTCAAATTAAGTGAGGAACCAGCAGTGAGCAGCAGTCTACAGAGAGCAGACTGTTGAAGCTCCCTTAAGTGCGGTGCTGCAAGACACGAAATTACTTTCCTCCTGCTCTTCCAGCTTCCCATGTTCCTACCTCGCCTGTGTTAGTTTCTGCTCTCCTTTCTTCCTCTCGTGTGGTATTACATGTCTCTTCCACATATTTCCACGTTCCTGGTACTGGAAGTCCTCCTGTAGCTCCCACAAGTTCTCCTCTTCCTCTTCGATTTCCTCCTCTTCATCCTCCTCCTCTTCGTTTTCCTCCTCTTCCTCCTCTTCCTTTTCGTCCTCCTCCTCTTTATCTTCCTCCTCCTAGTCTTTCTCCTCCTAGTCCTCCTCCTCCTAGTCCTCCTCCTCCTAGTCCTCCTCCTCGTAGTCGTAGTTCTAGTCCTTCTCCTAGTCCTCCTCCGAGCCCTAGTCTTCGTCCTCCTTCTCCCAGTCCTCCTCCTCCCAGTCCTCCTCCTCCCAGTCCTCCTCCTCCCAGTCCTCCTCCTCCCAGTCCTCCTCCTCCTCCCCTTCGTCCTCCTCCTCGTTCTCCTCTTCGTTCTCCTCCTCGTCCTCCTCTTCGTCCTCCTCTTCGTCCTCCTCCTCGTCCTCCTCCTCGTCCTCCTCCTCCTCCTCCTCGTCCTCCTCCTCGTCCTCCTCCTCCTCCTCGTCCTCCTCCTCGTCCTCCTCCTCGTCCTCCTCCTCGTCCTCCTCCTCCTCCTCCTCCTCCTCCTCCTCCTCCTCCTCCTCCTCCTCCTCCTCCTCCTCCTCCTCCTCCTCCTCCTCCTCGTCCTCCTCTTCCTCCTCCTCCTCCTCCTCGTCGTCGTCCTCCTCCTCCTCCTCGTCCTCCTCCTCCTCCTCCTCGTCCTCCTCCTACTCCTCGTCCTCCACCTCGTCCTCCTCGTCCTCCTCCTCGTCCTTCTCCTCCTCCTCCTCGTCCTCCTCCTCCTCGTCCTCCTCCTCCTCCTCGTTCTCCTCCTCCTCTCCTCCTCCTCCTCCTCCTCCTCCCCTCCTCC
>JAWQFJ010014695.1:17500-23570 GCA_034096865.1 Theodoxus fluviatilis | reverse complement strand
TATCATACCCCAACACGCTGGGTAAACTTGGTCTTCCTCCCCCACCGCCCTAGTGTCGAATTCGGGTGTTTTCAATGAACTGAGTAATTTCCCCCCCCACCCCCCCCGCCCCCCCCCCCCACCCCCTCCCCCCTCATCCCCCCCCCCCCCCCCCCCCCCCCCCCCCCCCCCCCCCCCCCCCCCCCCCCCCCCCCCCCCCGCCCCCCCCCCCCTGTGCACAGTCATTGGATTCTTATTCGAGAGTTAACCTTTTCCACCGATGCATTAGTCTTTGGTGACTGTCAGTGTGTCGATCTGTGTGGCTACATACCCGCCTGTCTGCCTCCCCTCTCCACCCCCCACCCCCCTCCCCCTCTCCTTTTGTGCGTGTGTGTGTGTGTGTGTGGTTGTGTGTGTGTGTGGGGTGTGTGGACTCGTGACGTGCTCGAACTGTGGGTGGTACAGTGTGTGCGGTAGAGCGTGGGTGTGTGTGTGGTGAAGTAGAGTACACGAGAGATCGAGAGAGATGATGAGATGAGATAGAGGAGAGACGAGCAGAGGATGAGCCGATTGAAGATCCGGGCATGTAGCCACAGGTTGGGTTTGTCAGCCAATAGAGAGATACATACATAGTATCTTTGAAGACGCGAACCAAGAAACGACCGCATGGGCTACTACCTACACTACTAACTACTACTCCCTACTACAATACTGCTGCTGCACTGCTGCCGCTGCATGCTGCAGCTGCTAGCCTGCAGCTGCTACTGTCGTCAATCACATGAGTCCGTCGTAGGTTTGGCATCGGTGTTTCATGCGATTGGTAGTGTGCATGATGGGTGGGTGTAGTGGTGGTTAGCGATGTATGGGGATGATAGAGGTGGTAGTGGTGGTGATAAAGGTGATAGGGGTGGTAGTGGTGGTAGTGATGGTGGTGATGGTGGTGGTAGTGGTGATGATGATGGTTACGATGGTGGTGGTAGTGGTGGTGATGATGGGGATGATAGGGGTGGTAGTGGTGGTGATAAAGGTGACAATAGGGGTGGTAGTGGTGGTGATAAAGGTGACAATAGGGGTGGTAGTGGTGGTGATGATGGGGATGATGGGGGTGGTAGTGGTTGTGATGATGGGGATGATAGGGGTGGTTTAAGTGCGTAGTCAAGTGCGGGACGAGACAGGTGACAATAGGGGTGGTAGTGGTGGTAGTGATGGTGGTGGTAGTGGTGATGATGATGGTTACGATGGTGGTGGTAGTGGTGGTGTTGATGGGGATGATAGGGGTGGTAGTGGTGGTGATAAAGGTGACAATAGGGGTGGTAGTGATGGTGGTGGTAGTGGTTGTGATGATGGGGATGATGGGGGTGGTAGTGGTGGTGATGATGGGGATGATAGGGGTGGTAGTGGTGGTGATAAAGGTGACAATAGGGGTGGTAGTGGTGGTGATGATGGGGATGATAGTGGTGGGAGTGGTGGTGATGATGGCGATAATAGTGGTGGGAGTGGTGGTGATGATGGCGATAATAGTTGTGGTAGTGGTGGTGATGATGGCGATAATAGTGGTGGTAGTGGTGGTGACGATGGGGATGCTGCTGCTTTTGTATGGTTGCGCTTGAGCGGTATTTCACGATGGAAATCTTTACTCCCACGACAAAGAGTTGGAAACAAGACATAATTTTCCCCTTAATTTTCAGGAAGAATCATAATAACTGTATACTTCTATGTTGCTTTACTTAGCGTAATAACTTGATGTGCGACTGCTTGAGCACGCACAGAGGTGACGGAAAGATACGGGTCACACAAGTCATAGGTGCGTGTGTGAAAAACAGTTCTTCCACGCCGCAACCAGCACAACGCAGTTTGGTGTGGGAGCCAAGTACAACCTCACACGCCTCACGGGGAGAATAATTATAATTATGTAGCAGCCTTTTCGGTTTAACCGGATCTAAGAGCGCTGTCTGGTGGAGGTCAAGGTAAAGATGCCCTTTTTGACTCACATGCGAAGCAAAAGTGAGTCTATGTACTCACCCGTTTCGTCCGTCCGGGCGTCCGGGCGTCCGGGCGTCTGAAAACTTTAACGTTGGATTTTTCTCAGAGACTATTAAGTCTATCAAAACCAAATGCGGCATGATGGTGTATGATGACAAGACCTCAAAAAACATACATAGTGACTTGTCCTTGCTTCAAGGTCAAGGTCGCAGGGGCCATAAATGTTGTCTAAAAAACAGCCATTTTTCACATTTTCTCAATTTTCTCTAAAGTTTTTGAGATTGGATACCTGACCTATATATGGTATATAGGGCAAAGTAATCCCTATCTTTTGATACCAGTTTGGTTGACCTTGCTTCAAGGTCAAGGTCACAGGAGCTCTTCAAAGTTGGATTGTATACATATTTTGAAGTGACCTTGACCCTGAACTATGGAAGATAACTCTTCCAAACTTCATAACATGGTAGTACACATGTTATACTTTCATCATGAGACACATTTGGTCACATATCATCAAGGTCAAGGTCACTTTGACCCTTATGAAATGTGACCAAAATGGGGTAGTGAACCACTAAAAGTGACTATATCTCATGGTAGAAAGTGTCAATAAGCACCATTGCGCTTCCTATGTCTTGAATTAACAGCTTTGAGTTGCATGACCATGGATGACCTTGACCTTGGGTCAAGGTCACATGTATTTTGGTAGGAAAAATGTGTAAAGCATTTCTTAGTGTATGATGTCATTGGTAGGTTTAGTTGTTTGACCTTGACCTTGAGGGACACCTGAAGGTCAAGGTCATGAAAAGGTCAAGGTCAATCATGTGAGTCGTATGGGCTTTGCCCTTCTTGTTTGTATTGCGACTTTACCACCCATTGATGGATGCTCAAACCGCACACACTTTTCTCTTCGTATGTGGGGTGGAAATCCGTACTGGTCACCGTAAATTGCGTTGTCGTGTTGTTGTTTTTAAGTTGATGTCTTGATTTGTGGCGTCAGTTTACATCCTCGCCCTCGAAACCTCGAGTCAACAAAGTCATGTACAATGGTTGCAAAGAATAACCCTTGAGGGCAGATTCGGCTGTGTTTCTGGAATTCGATCGACTGCTTTCTTGCTGCTGCTGGAGATTCAACAACGTATCATTTTGGTTACCGTACTGCCACCGTTACGACTGAGGTCTGAATCTGTCTCCTGTGTATGAAGAGTTGTTAACAGTTTACCAGAGCTCGCAGTCAAAATCGGTTAAGAGTTGACCATAGTAGTAAATAAATGTATTGTTGTGTTCATTTGGCACAACAACAACAAAATCAAATCCGATTTTTGATTAATTAATGTTTTGAAAGCGCACCTGGAAAAATAAAAACTCGCGCCGCACATTGAACATGACGTCACAAGTGTGTGTGTGTGTGTGTGTGTGTGTGTGTGTGTGTGTGTGTGTGTGTGTGTGTGTGTGTGTGTGTGTGTGTGTGTGTGTGTGTGTGATGTCATAAAAAGCACGAAAAGGCTTTAAAGCAGTTTTATAAAGCATTTTCTCGCACATAAAAAAGTGTTCTGATAGTCTTAATCATGTTTCCGTACATTGTGTGCTCGCTGATGACCCTAATGGGGGAAGGATAGGGACATGATGGGGTATGGGAAGGATAGGGACATGATGGGGTATGGGAAGGATGGGGGGTGGAGTGGCAAGAATGAGTTGTAGGGCAACCAAGGACGCGGTTCTTAGCCTACCCAGTTGGCAAATGCTAGGCCGGTGTGAACATGTGTCAGACATTTGACTGGCTATACACCCGCTTTCATCATGATGACGCATGTTGACCCCGGCCTATTTCTTGGCAAGGCGCGTGCCCTTGGCGCTGTGCCAGCACTGCGACCTTCTTCCTGTGCTGGAGGGCAGCATCACTGAGCTACATGATACACATTTGTAGCATCATGTAGCTCAGTGGGCAGCACTGCGACCTTCTTCCTGTGCTGGAGGGCAGCATCACTGAGCTACATGATACACATTTGTAGCATCATGTAGCTCAGTGGGCAGCACTGCGACCTTCTTCCTGTGCTGGAGGGCAGCATCACTGAGCTACATGATACACATTTGTAGCATCATGTAGCTCAGTGGGCAGCACTGCGACCTTCTTCCTGTGCTGGAGGGCAGCATCACTGAGCTACATGATACACATTTGTAGCATCATGTAGCTCAGTGGGCAGCACCTGTACCTGTCCCGCTTGTAGGCATCCCGGGCACGGTCCGCCTTTTATCTGGGTTTTGTTTTACACGCCATTGCCCAGGCAGGCCAATCACGGCGACATGACAGGGTGGCAGGCTTCATATTGAATTTCCACCTGATATAGGTGTTCCAACCTCACTTTTTTAACCCCTGGTCATCGGACCCCACTCTTCGTCATGGTGTCATGTTTTGACTCCCTGGAGGCGTACTTGCAACGGCAATTACACTAAAGAGACAGATACCAGACTGGCAAAACCGGTCAATCTTTTTACCGGAATCCCCCGGAATCCACGGAATCCACCGGAATCCAACCGGAATCCACCGGAATCCACCGGAATCCACCGGAATCCACCGAAATCCACCGGAATCCACCGGAATCAAGCGTGGATTCCGTGGATTTCGGTAAATAAAGAATTAAATACCCAAATCCGCCGATTTCGGTATTTATTAACCGGAATACAGTGGATTTCGGTATTTACAATCTAAACATCGAAATCCGCGGATTTCGGTAAATAAATATCGAAATCCACCGTGGATTTCGTTGTTTATATTGTAAATACCGAAATCCACTGGATTCCGGTAAATATATACCAAAATCCGCCGATTTCCGTATTTAATTTAGCGGATTTCGGTATTTATAATCTAAATATCGATATCCACGGATTTTGGTAAATAAATCTCGAAATCCATGGTAAATAAATATCGAAATTCATAACCAAGGAAACAAACACTAAAACCAAGACCAAAAAAAGCGGGAAATAATATACAAAACAGCCAAAAGACGGGAGATTATTGCAAATACCAAAAACCTCTGAAAACTTGAAAATATCATTGCCATTGGGGTTGCCTGAGTGGGTGTCATGAAGTCACATGAATTCTTGTCACCAAGTTCAGTCAGTGATTGAACACGCCAAACAGTACATTGACGTTAGTGAGCACATGTTACGTGATCGAAAATAACTACTACAATTCAAATTGAATCAGATGCAGGCTGAAGCCGCTGGCTGCTGGCTGATTTCTCCTCTTCGTGGAGATATTTTTACATTTGGTTACAGCTTTCAGGTAAGTTGATTTATACACACACACAAACACACACACACACACACACACACACACACACACACACACACACACACACACACACACACACACACACACACACACACACACACACACACACACACACACACACACACACACACACACACACACTTTACTCAACTGTAGATATCTAAAGTTTCAGCAACTGTAACAATTGAATTTTCGGGAAATATGTGGATTTCGGGAAATAAAGTATTTATGTCCGAAATCGCCATGGATTTCGAGATTTATTTACCGAAATCCGTGGATATCGATATTTAGATTATAAATACCGAAATCCGCTAAATTAAATACGGAAATCGGCGGATTTTGGTATATATTTACCGAAACCCAGTGGATTTCGGTATTTACAATGTAAACAACAAAATCCACGGTGGATTTCGATATTTATTTACCGAAATCCGCGGATTTCGATGTTTAGATTGTAAATACCGAAATCCACTGTATTCCGGTAAATAAATACCGAAATCGGCGGATTTGGGAATTTAATTCTTTATTTACCGAAATCCACGGAATCCATGCCTGATTCCGGTGGATTTCGGTGGATTCCGGTGGATTCCGGTTGGATTCCGGTGGATTCCGTGGATTCCGGTGGATTCCGGTAAAAAGATCGACCCGCTTGTGAGGAGAATCTTACCAACTGAATTAGATAGCGGCGACGCTAGACGAACCTTTATCTGCCTTTGCTTTTTCGCCTGGCGTGGAAACATGCGGACTGCAGGCCGCTCGACGCGTCAAGAGTGCATACGAGCAGTCTATATATAGGATCTTTGATACGAGTTCGTG
>JAWQFJ010014695.1:0-12500 GCA_034096865.1 Theodoxus fluviatilis | reverse complement strand
CACAGATCATCGACTGGAGTTCCCTGGAGTGGTTCCGAAGCCCCAAGGGCGGGCGCTGGGAGGTGGACTCCATCCTGGGTACGGCCTTTGACGTCATGGTCCATGCTGCCAACATGGTAGTCCTGGCGCGCCTCATGACCACCGTGGAGGTCCTGCTGGGGCTGGCCTTGGCCCAGGTGCGGACAGTGGCCGACAGATCTTGTCCTTGCAGTTGTTGCTGCTGTCTTCCTGCTGTTGTGCTGTTGCTGTTGTTTTGCTGCTGTTGTTTTTGTTGTTGCTGCTGGTTGTGCTCATGTCCTTGCTGTTGTTGCTGCTGTTGTTTTGCTGCTGTTGTTTTGCTGCTGTTGATTTGCTGCTGTTGTTTTTGTTGTTGTTGCTGTTGTTTTGCTGATGTCCTGCCGCTGTTGTTGCTACTGTCACTGCTCTTGCTGCTACTGTCTCTGCTGTTATTGTGCTGTTATTGATTTGCTGCTGTTGTTTTTGTTGTTGCTGCTGGTTGTGCTCATGTCCTTGCTGTTGTTGCTGCTGTTGTTTTGCTGATGTCTTGCCGCTGTTGTTGCTACTGTCACTGCTGTTGTTGCTACTGTCTCTGCTGTTCTTGTGCTGTTATTGATTTGCTGCTGTTGTTTTTGTTGTTGCTGCTGTTGATTTGCTGCTGTTGTTTTTGTTGTTGCTGCTGTTGTTTTGCTGCTGTTGATTTGCTGCTGTTGTTTTTGTTGTTGCTGCTGGTTGGGCTGATGTCCTGCTGCTGTTGTTGCTACTGTCGCTGCTGTTTCTGCTGCTCTCTCTGCTGTTGTTGTGCTGTTATTGATTTGCTGCTGTTGTTTTTGTTGATGCTGCTGTTGAATTTGTTGTTGCTACTGTTGTTGTTGCTTAGTTGTTGTTGTTGTTGTTGCTGTTGTTTTTGTTGTTGCCGTTTTTGTTGTTGCTGCTGTTATTGCTGTTCTTGTTGATGTTGTTATTGCTGTTCTTGTTGTTGCTGTTGCTTTTATTTGAGGTGATCGAGGTGGTGAGGAGGAGGAGGAGAGTGATAAACAGGAGGTAGAGGATGAAAGGAATGATATAATGATGATGATGATGATGATGATGATGATGATGATGATGATGATGATGAAGATGATGATGATGATGATGATGGTGCTGCTTTCAAGAGCGAATGATGACGAATATTGGTAAAACAGTAAATGAACAGACAGCCATGACATTTTTTCCTTCTCCCACGCATCGCCTCCATCCCTTCTCCCTCTCCCTACCCTTCACCCCCACCCCCGCCCCCTACCCTTCATCCCCTAAACCCTTCACCCCTCACTCCCTACCCTTCACCCCCACCCCCGCTCCCTACCCTTCATCCCCTAAACCCTTCGCCCCCCACTCCCTACCCTTCACCCCCCACTCCCTACCTTTCACCCACCCCCACCCCCTATCCCCCACCCCTAGCCATCACCCCCAGTCCCTTTCACACACACCCAATCCTTCACCCCCCACCCCCTGCCCTTCACCCCCACCCCCTACCCTTCACCCCCCCACCCCCTACCCTTCACCCCCCTCACTGTCTACCTTTCTCCTACCCCCACCCCCTACCCTCACCCCCTACCCATCATCCCCAGCCCCCTTCACCCCCTACGCCCTACCCTTCACCCCCAACCCCCTGCTCCTTGCAAAACTAGGTAACCAGCACACACTGATGTCTCGTTTTGGTTTGCATCGGCAGGTGGCTGCCTACCTGGTGCTGTACAACCCGCGATTCGCCTGGTCCTCGCCCTACAGCATGCCCTCCTGGGTGGAGCGCCGCCTGGCCACCTTCACCCGGCCAGACCAGAGTGGCAAGCCCCTGTGCAGCGAGGAGTTTGAAGAAGACCTCAAAACCGTAGTCAAACAGCTAGGATGTAGAAAGTGGTGTGCATCCAGTCGTAGGCAATTTGAGTTGTCAGACATCAAACGAGAACAGAAAAATAGATAGATAGATAGATAGATAGATAGATAGATAGATAGATAGATAGATAGATAGATAGATAGATAGATAGATAGATAGATAGATAGATAGATAGATAGATAGATAGATAGATAGATAGATAGATAGATAGATAGATAGATAGATAGATAGATAGATAGATAGATAGATAGATAGATAGATAGATAGATAGATAGATAGATAGATAGATAGATAGATAGATAGATAGATAGATAGATAGATAGATAGAGAGAGAGATAGAGAGAGAGAGAGAGAGAGAGAGAGAGAGGATGAATAATGGAATTTTACGGCCTGTCATCTTCTGTAGCCCACGTAAGGCCATTGATCACTATCACCAATAACTTGTCGAGTAAGATCCAGTCGCATAGGGAGAATCGGTGGGTCAATTCTTACCTCCCAGCCCACAGGGGGATGTGTGTGTGTGTGTGTGTGTGGAGAGAGAGAGAGAGAGAGAGAGAGAGAGAGAGAGAGAGAGAGAGAGAGAGAGAGAGAGAGAGAGACAGAGGGGAGGGGGGGGGGGGCAAAATCTAAACAGTACAAAGTCCTGTGTGATCAAGGCACATGCTGAATGGACTGGGACTGAATTTCCCTTGCAGTGAAGCACTCGACCAAAACACGAAAAGGCAAGTAATGAGAGTCATGACAAAAGTAAAATAATTACTACGATGTATAATTCAACACGCAATGTTTCTCAAGCTTAAAATCAAAGCATGAAAAGGGAATTGCTGTCTTGAGTAACTAAGTGTTTGTTTACAAATGACAAATTTATCATCGATGATGAAAGATTAGGTATTCATGTTCTGTGTTGTTAGAATTCACTGTTATGGGTTTCGAGAAAGTACAGCACTAGAATATTGTAGTGTTTTTATTTTATTTTTTTGTTTTTAAAACGCAAATAGACCAATGTAGTGTCATGTGGGAAGGACACAACAGGAAGTGACGCAACTGTCTCCTACCTCGCTGTAGGGAGCTCTTTGTCCTTCACGTGAAGGTCTGCTGGGGAAGGCAGGCGGAGACTGGGTGACGAGAGACGAACCTGGTTGTGTCGGTGGTAACATGACGTGTTTATCCCTCCAGGTTTACTGGAGGTCCTCACAGCTTTATCTGTATGTCTGTCTGTCTGTGTGTGTGTCTGTCTGTGTGTCTGTCTCTCTGTCCCGACTTAACGGCTGATATCTCAAAAACTACTAGTCGGATTTTCTTGACATTTTGCACACTTACTGGAAGTTAGGTCCGATTGAATGTATCAAATTTTCAGAATGGAGGTTTGAAAAGAAATTGACTTTTTAAGGTCGTAAACTCGAAAACACCCCCCTAAAATGTCAGTTGATGGAATGGCGATATTTCGCCTTTTCCTTCACTCCCGTCGCCAGCAGCGTTTCTCCCACGCTGTACGAGCGCTCACCAATTACATAAATAGTTTTCGTGATGTTTGCTTTAAAAAATACCGTTTTACAGTCAAAATTGTCCCTCCACGCGGCCGGTCCAACTCTTCGAACAGCCACTCCGTCTGAGCGCAACACTACCAAATTCTGTTCGCGTGGCCTAATGGCAGTGAATCGATATTAAACTTGGCAGAAATAGACCTTGAGTATCCTAAAATATACAAGACCACTCAAATTTCATGAACTATCATCCATTTTTTTAGAATTTACAGTGCAAAATACGGACCGAGGGGGTTTACGGAAAAGAACGTTATAATTGCTTTACAAACACTTAGTCATGTCAGTTTCCGAATGGCTCATCTGGTAGAGCGTTGGACTATTGTAATGTTAGGTCATGCGTGAACGGGTTCGAATCCGCGCTGAAACTTTTTTCCCCCTCTTTTTTCGAGAGGTTGCGGGTTCGAACCCGACTTGGTTTTTGTGTTTTTTGGTGTGTTTTTTCCCCCCTCTTTTCTGGAGAGGTTGCGGGTTCAAACCCGATCTTCTTTTTTTTTAATGCCAAAACCTGGAGGTTCAGCGCCAGCGGTTTTTATTGTGTGACGTGTATTTCATGCAACAGCATTGCAATTTCTATGCGACCCTTCACCACAATGCAGTGAGCCGGACGGTCAATTGGTTTCACTGGTGTGGAGGCAAAAAGCTTTTGACGGGTTGTCAGATATCGATGTTGGCGCTTTTGTTGCAGCTGCCAGTAAGATCACTTCTCCGCCAGGTATTACTGAATTAACAGAAATCTAGTTTAGTACATAGACTGTATATTTGTATTAATTTCCTGAATAATGCCCCCCAAAAGAGGATGAACTAACCTAGCATGTCTGGATGGACAACAGTCCAGAGTGTCGAGGATCAACTCCTCCTTGCCCCCATATACATGTACGTGTATGTGACGTGTAGTGTTTGGATTAATCGTCTTTACTATCGCTGAACCCCGCAACGTCCCCCGACTGTGGACTGGGGGGCGTAGCTTGGCGGCTTTGAAGACAGAAAAGAGAGAGACACAAAACCCGTTGCTAACGCAGCTCTTTCGATGACTTTGGCCATGTTTAGTTCCATTACTCTTTTTCACATGCTACATGTAAGATTGTCGAACGGTTTCCATCATTGACAGGGGTGTTAAAAATACATTCAGAATCAACTAAAATGGAGCATGTAGTCAAAACCGGTTATAGAGTCGACCATAGTCGTAAATAAATATATTGCGTTCATGTGGAGAGAGAAAAAAACTGCTATTTTGTATTAATTAATATTTGGACAAACTGGCATGTAAAAATCGAAACGCGCTACAAATAGAAAATGACGTCACCATGTATACGTCAATGTACGCACTTCATCGCCATGCTTGTTCGTACTCCTGTGACGTCATGAAAAAGCTTTTACGAGGTTTGTGTGTGTGTGTGTGTTGTTTTTTTTGCCAAGTGAGAACTAGTAGCTTTACAAGACATAATCTCGCAAATAAAAAGTGCTCCGAGTTTTACCAACTTCACCGATAGGTTTAAATGTTTATCAGTTATCTGCAAACAGTACAGCTTGGCATGCTGTCGTGGATCTTCAACATCTGAAGATGACCAGAACGAGGCGTTTGACTCAGATTGTGGTGGAGGGTCGCATACACGTATGGAGACAGTCTGTGGATGATAGGTGGTGGTGAAGCCGTGGGACGAGAGGAGGAAATGGCGATGGTTACGAAGTGTGTTCGGTGTGTGATTGTTTGCGTGGAGAGTCATGCAGCAGTCAATGCAAAAACTCAAAACGGATGCTGTCGTTTGGGGCAGAGATAAGATAAGATATAGATAGTATTTACTCTGGAGCAATTTTTTCTCTCTCCAAACCAGCTCTTAAGTGTGATCTGACTTTCTGGTCCTAAGGGTCTTTTTAATTTTTATTTTTAGGCGCCATATTGACGCGTGTCACAACGACAATTCCGTACTTATGTGTAGCTCACTGAAAATGTGATGACTGATTCTATTATCCCTCCAGGTTTACTGGAGGTCCTCACATCTTAATCTGTCTGTGTGTCTGTCTGTCTGTGTGTGTGTCTGTCAGTCCCGACTTAACGGCTGATATCTCAAAAACTACTGGACGGATTTCCTTGACATTTGGACACTTACTGGAAGTTAAGTCCGATTGAATGTATCACATTTTCAGAATCGAGGTTTGAAAAAGAAGTGACTTTTTGTACGTTTTGGTGTTGCAAAGAAGGCAAGGGACGGAACTCTGTTCCGACTCAAAGGAAGTTTTGTCATGTGTGACGTGATCATTTTACGTTGAATAACGTGACGTAATTTCGAGGACATTGGACATTTTTTAAGAAGAAAGAAGGATTTTTTTATCCCTCCAGGTTTACTGAAGGTCCTCATAGCTTAATGGATTAGCTCACTCGGTAGCGCGTCGAATATTTTTTTGTCGCTGGGACATGCTTGGTTGTAGGGGATGCGCGTACGGGTTCGAATCCGCACAGAAGCTTCTTTTTTTTAAATGTGTGTATGGTATTCGAGAGAGAGAGAGAGCCACCCCACCCGTTGTTGTACACGTGAGAGGTTGTGGGTTCGAACCTTACTTCCCCCCCCACCCCCCCCCCCCTCTTTTCTCGAGAGGTTGCGGGTTCGAACCCGATCTTTTTTGTTGTTGTTGTTGTTGTTTTTTAATGCCAAAACCTGGAGGTTCAGCGCCAGCGGTTTTTATTGTCACTGGGGGTTGTGGCGTGCCCCTGTAATCCAGCTACTGGGAGGCTTGAGGTTCGGAATGGAATGTGGTGTGTGTCAGAGGTCGGTAAGTGAATGTGTGGATTTCTTTCCTTCCCGCGCCAGCTGAGATTGTCTGCTGTGGAGTACAGAGACCAAAGGCAACCGCCCTGGCTTTGTGCCCATGGACACAACAATCAACGCGTCGTAATTCTTTGTGAAAAATTAAAACAGATAATTCGTTGTAGATTCTTTGTGAAAAAAATTGAAACGGACAATTCCTAGATTCATTGTGAAACATTAAAACAGACAACTCATTGTAGATTCTTTGTGAAACATTAAAACAGACAACTCATTGTAGATTCTTTGTGAAACATTAAAACAGACAACTCATTGTAGATTCTTTGTGAAACATTAAAACAGACAACTCATTGTAGATTCTTTGTGAAAAATTGAAACTGACAACTCTGTGGATTCTATGTGAAAAATTGAAACTGACAACTCTGTGGATCCTATGTGAAAAATTGAAACTGACAACTCGTTGTAGATTTTTGATGAAAAATCAAAACAAATAACTCGTTGTAGATTCTTTGTGAAAAATTGAAACGGACAATTCCTAGATTCAATGCAAAACATGAAAACAGGCAAATCATAGATTCTTTGTGGAAAAACTAAGCAAACAACTCGTTGTAGATTCTTTGTGAAAAATTAAAACAGACAACCCATAGATTCCTTGTGAAAAATTAAGCAAACAACTCGTTGTAGATTCTTTGTGAAAAATTTAAACAGATAACTCATAGATTCTTTGTGAAAAATTAAGCACACACATGCATGAATACACATAGGCACACACGCTCGTAATCACACAAACGCATGCATATTCTCAAAAGCATTTGTATTATATAAATGTGCACACATGAAAATGTGTACATGTACGTACGTACACTACAGTCACGCATGTGTGCGTCAACCCACTTGCTCATTCACGCATTCCAGAACTGACAGACAATTAATCAGCAGAAAAAGAAATATTTTAAGAACACGGCGAAAACAGTTTTAAAGTTATTTGTGATGTTTTTTAAATTTAGCATTGCCTTGCATTCCGCTTTTTAATTGTGACCCAATCTGGACATTTTATTCTTATAGTGTGTGTACAGCCAGAGAGATAGAGAGAAAAAGAGAGGAATGAATCTGCACTAGTGCTTGGACGCCGTCAGTGTCAACACCATTGTCGACGTTGACTGTGCCGAGGTTCGCTACGTGACGTCATGAGTTTTATCCTGTGACGTCACGGCACAAAACTCGACCTGTCTGCGTCCTTGAGACTTGGTCAGTCAGGGGAGATAACCGTTTGTCAGAGATACGCACGCCCTGTGTGCATGCATGGTTTTTGTTGTGTTTTTTTTCCATTGGCCTTGCTGCTTGTTGCTTGTGATCAGTAAATCAAGATACAATCAAATACCTTGGCTTGTGTTCTTGTTTTGATCATGTGTGACAGTTCAGTGTTTCTCGGTTGAAGTACGTTACAGTCACGGGATTTCCAAGAGGGTATCGATCGTCTGCACGTACACACACGCATTCAGGGGGTACGCAACACCCACCCACCTCTTACTTTCCTCACCCTCCCCTAGCCCCTAACCCCGTGTAACTGAAACCCCAGGCTGAAAGTACACGTCATGGACTCTGAGGGATACACATTTGTGAAGACACCGTTTTCCTGTGACGTCAATGGGAAAGTCGTGCATTGCTCGCGGTGCGGCGCTTTGGTCAGCGTCACGGCCGAGTTAGGACTCGGACTGACAATTTTATAACACATCAGCCATCCTTCAGAGCAGAAACATAAAGTTAGATGAATGTCTGTCTCAACAAATGCAAACAATTATGCTGATAAGAAGTTTTTGAGCAGGAAAAGCCACCTTTTCTCGCGCAAAACTTATCAGAGTGTCTTTGATTACGAAAGTAATACACTACTTTCTTTCAATCTTCAAATTAATTAAATGCAGATACACATGAAAGACACTACTATGTGAAAACACGATTATTACTAGTCCACTGTAGCTTTCATTCTACCGGAAGTGATGTTTCCACGAATGTCAAAACGTCCCAGAGAGGCCAAATGACAAAGCGCGTCAAAACTGCAGAAGCTGGCGGTCCCGTTAGATAGTGTCTTTGTTAGATAGTGTCTTTGATTACATATACCCTCCAAAATTTAATGAATTGTTTCTTGGATGAACCCTAACCTTCCATCAAATTTCATCAGCCGCCATTTTGAACTTCTTGAGTTATTTTGACAAATAATGGACTAATGAACGAACTAACCAAGGGAAAACCTTAACCAAATTAGTAGTGGTAAATATGGAGGACTTAGTGACTACCATCTGCTGCCGAAAATCTGCGGAACACCTGACGCCCCAAATCGATCAAGACTTGATGCGTTCATGGATTGGTATAGAGCCACCTAGATTTACACCTGCCTGCCAGTAGCACAGCGCATCAGTTGGTCAAACAACAGAGTCAGACAGGCGTACTGCAACAGATGGAGAGATAGTGATCAGACTTATCAAGGTCAAGCAGCACACTGGTAGAAAGTGATATTCGTACGAAAGTGAAGTGTGTGTGTGTGTGTGTGTGTGTGTGTGTGTGTGTGTGTATGTGTGTGTGTGTGTGTGTGTGTGTGGTGTGTGTGTGTGTGTGTGTGTGTGTGTGGTGTGTGTGTGTGTGTGTGTGCGTGTGTGTGTGTGTGTGTGTGTGTGCGTGTGTGTGTGCGTGTGTGTGTGTGTCTGTGCGTGTGTGTGTGTGTGCGTGTGTGTGTCTGTGTGTGTGTGTGTGTGTGCGTGTGTGTGTGTGTGTGTGCGTGTGTGTGTGTGTGTGTGTGTGTGTGTGTGTGTGTGTGTGCGTGTGTGTGTGTGTGTGTGCGTGTGTGTGTGCGTGTGTGTGTGTGTGTGTGTGTGTGTGTGTGTGTGTGTGTGTGTGTGTGTGTGTGTGTGTGTGTGTGTGTGCGTGTGTGTGTGTGTCTGTGTGTGTGTTGTGTGTGGCGTGTGTGTGTGTGTGTGTGCGTGTGTGTGTGTGTGTGTGTGTGTGTGTGTGTGTGTGTGTGTGTGTGTGTGTGTGTGTGTGTGTGCGTGTGTGTGTGCGTGTGTGTGTGTGTGTGTGTGTGTGTGTGTGTGTGTGTGTGTGTGTGTGTGTGTGTGTGTGTGTGTGTGTGTGTGTGTGTGTGTGTGTGTGTGTGTGTGTGTGTGTGTGTGTGCGTGTAAATTTTGCAATGGATCGGCAGCCTAGAAAAATACTTCGACTCTCTCTCTCTCTCTCTCTCTCTCTCTCTCTCTCTCTCTCTCTCTCTCTCTCTCTCTCTCTCTCTCTCTCTCTCTCTCTCTCATTTTGTCCATGTCGGTGAAACAATACTTTGACACACCGGAATGGACACAGCTGACCACAAGGAATGGAGACAGCTGACCACAGGGGATGGACACAGTTGACCACAAGGGATGGACACAGCTGACCACAAGGGATGGACACAGCTGACCACAAGGGATGGACACAGCTGACCGCAAGGACTGGACACAGCTGACCTCAAGAGATGGACACAGCAGACCACAAGGGATGGATACAGCTGACCACAAGGGATGGACACAGCTGACCTCAAGGAATGGACACAGCTGACCTCAAGGGATGGACACAGCAGACCACAAGGGATGGACACAGCTGACCACAAGGGATGGACACAGCTGACCACAAGGAATGGACACAGCAGACCACAAGGGATGGACACAGCAGACCACAAGGACTGGACACAGCTGACCACAAGGAATGGACACAGCAGACCACAAGGGATGGACACAGCAGACCACAAGGAATGGACACAGCTGACCACAAGGGATGGACACAAGGGATGGACACAGCTGACCACAAGGAAACTCCTTAAAACGCAGTGACGGTCCAAGTCCCTAGCCTTGAAATATTCAGCCTCGCTGCTGCTGGCTTAAAAATGGCAACAGGACAAACGTCCTTCTATCCACGAATCATTTCAGTTAATATCGTAAACAACGTTCTTGTTACCTCTGCCTTCAGTACTCCTACCAGATCAGAATTAACCAAACAACCAACCCACCAACCAACCCATCAGCTAACAACCAACCAAAGAAACAAAAAAGCAACTAGAGAAACTTAAAGAGTCGCATTTTTCTGTTGCGTTTTTTCTCGTCTGTCCACGTCCCCGACAGACAAGCCTCTCATTTGACTTCCTAAGTGCCCCAGAACGTGAACACGTCCCCGACAGACAAGCCTCTCATTTGACTTCCTAAGTGCCCCAGAACGTGAACACGTCCCCGACAGACAAGCCTCTCATTTGACTTCCTAAGTGCCCCAGAACGTGAACACGTCCCCGACAGACAAGCCTCTCATTTGACTTCCTAAGTGCCCCAGAACGTGAACACGTCCCCGACAGACAAGCCTCTCATTTGACTTCCTAAGTGCCCCAGAACGTGAACACGTCCCCGACAGACAAGCCTCTCATTTGACTTCCTAAGTGCCCCAGAACGTGAACACGTCCCCGACAGACAAGCCTCTCATTTGACTTCCTAAGTGCCCCAGAACGTGAACACGTCCCCGACAGACAAGCCTCTCATTTGACTTCCTAAGTGCCCCAGAACGTGAACACGTCCCCGACAGACAAGCCTCTCATTTGACTTCCTAAGTGCCCCAGAACGTGAACACGTCCCCGACAGACAAGCCTCTCATTTGACTTCCTAAGTGCCCCAGAACGTGAACACGTCCCCGACAGACAAGCCTCTCATTTGACTTCCTAAGTGCCCCAGAACGTGAACACGTCCCCGACAGACAAGCCTCTCATTTGACTTCCTAAGTGCCCCAGAACGTGAACACGTCCCCGACAGACAAGCCTCTCATTTGACTTCCTAAGTGCCCCAGAACGTGAACACGTCACTCTCAGCAAGCGGCTGGATGCCTGTCTCAGTCCACGTGTACTGGCGCCAACGTCACTGCTGCTGCTGCCGTTGCTTCTACTGCTACTACTACCACCACTACCACCATATGATATTACTACCACCACCGCCACCACCGCAACCACCGCCATATTACTACCACCACCACTACCATCACCATCAACACCACCACTACCATCACCATAATCATCACCACCACCACCACCACCACCACCACCACCACTACCATCACCACCACCATCACCGCCACCACCACCACCGTCACCACCACTACCATCACCACCGCCACCGTCACCACCACTACCATCACCACCACCACCACCACCACTACCATCACCACCACCACCACCACCATCACTGTCAAGAGAAAAGGCATTCTGCGTACTTGAGCATAGGGGAGGTAATAACATTTTCACCGCAACAAGGAAAACCGAGTCACTTCCCTTAAAAAAATTATGGGTCGAGCAATGGGTGGAAAGTTTTGTATCAAATACTTCATCTTCTGCATAACAACGATTCTTCTGATGTCCCATGTAAAGCAAACAAGAGACAATGCCACTGAACCATAATTTGTTTGTGATATTACGCTTTCTAATCTAGATCAAAATCTTTTGCAACAGTTTTTTTTTTTGCGTATGCATACAAAGCATTGAGCATTCTGAACACCGATATATCTGTACTACTTGTAGGCTCAGTCGTGCTGCATGGGCATTGAACGCCTGAAGAAGTGAACCTGACACAGCTGTATGTTAATAAATCGCCGAAGCACAAAGAACAAAATGCCTGACGAAGAAATGAAGACAACACATTTACTGCACGCGAGGTCTGAGAGGCAGCGTGAGGTAAAACACACATTTCAAGGGCAGGTGGTTCCACGGGTATGAAATGCAGACAGAATTTCGTCTAACATAAGTACAGAGCAGAGGCATGACCAGCATTGCTTGAATGTTTCCATTGCAGTGATGCGTGAGTTCGCTCCAAACTCGTCATGTACGACCGCAGATTTTCAGCAGTGGACAGAAAGATGGCTGAGGGAGTAAGTGATGTGAAGACTTGTAGGAATAGTGCTATTGGAATATGGCCTTAGCAAGTACAATGACGTGATATGGCAAACACGATTTTATTGCTGTGACCTAATGATTTTCCTGGCTGCACTTTTCTAAGGATTGTTCCATCTCGTCTGCTCAGAAGAATCTTTCCTGGAACTGCCGAGGGTGCACCCGCTCTCTCACCCCAAACCCACCCCACCACCTCCCACCCCGTTCCACCACCCCATATACCCTTCCTATCTTGCTCCACCCACAACTGTCCCCCTTCCTTCATCAGATGTCAGGAGAGGGGGTGAGGTGGGTGGGGTTGGGGGTGAGGGGGGGGGAGAGAGTAAAGTCACGTGACGCTGGTAGAGGGAGTCTTCCCCATGATAGGCCGACTTGTCTGCAGT
>JAWQFJ010014693.1:25000-30000 GCA_034096865.1 Theodoxus fluviatilis | reverse complement strand
GCACGCACACACACGCACACACACACGCACACACACATACATTCACACATACATACACACACACACGCACACACACACGTACATACACACACACACACAAACACACACACACAAACACACACACACGCGCACACACGCACACACACATACATACACACATACATACACAAAACACACATACACATATACATACACAACACGCATACACACACATGCACACACACATACATACATACACACACATACATACACACACATATACATACACACTCACAAATACATGTAAACACACACCTATACATAAACCATCTGTATTCAGGATTTTGAATGCAACATTATGACAACAATGATTGCTCCCCTGAAATTAGCTACATGTATATGTGCCTCTGCTGACACGTTTCGTGATCTATAGTCAAGATCTGAGCACAAAATGGCATTGCACGTTGCCACTGAGAGCAATGGCCAGTGAATGTACACAATTCTGTTTTTCTCTACCGAGATACTGCGAAACAACGCGAGGGCTACAAGAGAAATCTGTTGTTTTTTTTAACAATTGTTTTTAGGATTC
Source organism: Theodoxus fluviatilis (assembly GCA_034096865.1). NCBI lineage: Eukaryota > Metazoa > Mollusca > Gastropoda > Cycloneritida > Neritidae > Theodoxus > Theodoxus fluviatilis. Next base: position 29,432 of record JAWQFJ010014693.1, on the reverse strand, counting down.
AACTATCAAGGTCGGATCATACTATAGTACTTGTAACAGAAATGTACATGCAATCACAACGGCCCTCATTCCTGGAAAAAATAATTCCACTTCAACTTAAATTTCTCAAAATTACCTGCCATTCTAGCTGCACACTCTTCTATATTCAACACATTAAACATAAATTTATTAAAGTCTTCAAATAAAGGTAATTCATTCATGGATCTTTTGTAATATATATGTTTCTTTCCTAGCAGAATGATATGGTTTGTACATGAATCATATTCTGGCGAGCCAAACAAAATATCTTGCTTATTCAAATATAAGGGAATCTTTGTCTAGCTACGAAGGAAACAAATAATTTATTTCCAAAAGGTTTCACTAACATTACAGTCAACAAAGAGATGCTCCAAAGTTTCGGGTTCTGTCAAACAGAAAGAGCAGACATTACTCTGAACAATCTTTAGTTTAAACAAATATTCATTATTCTGTGCAAAAGTTAATACTAAAAGTTCATAAGTTTCACTTCTCTTGTCCTACAAAGGGAATCATACAATACCGCCTCCATGGCAATTCAGATACTCCCAATCTTTTTCCCAAGATGTTTGCGAAGTAGGCTTTTGGCTATTTTCAATTAAAAAAATTGTATAATACATTCTCGCAAGTTTTGTTTTATTTTTTAGCAAAAAGGTTCGTAGCTCTTTCGAAACTACTCTTCCAGTGAGCGGGGATTATACTGAATAGTTTTGCGTATTCCAAAAAGTTTCCTTGTAGACTAAAGTGACATTTTAACTCTTCAAATGATTCAAATCCCCCGTTCGGACGAACAATATCTTTCATACTTCTAATTCCTACGTCAAACCATGTTTTTTAAAAGTAAGTTTTATTTTTATATTGCAAGAGAAATCAAGGCGGGTGAACGAGGCAGCAAGTCGGAAGTCCATAGATTCAGTCAGGGAGCCCTAAGCAAGGGCAACCCTTGATCTCAAGTCGCTGCACTGCCTCTGCCACACCTGTGCTGATGCTGAGGTATCGCGCAAGCTACACACATATACATATACATACACACATACACACATACATACACATATACATACACACATACACCTACACACATACACATACACACATACATACACATACACACGCATACACACACATACACATACACACATACACATGCACAGATACATACACATGCACACATACACACGCATACACACGCATACACACACACACACACACAAACGCAAGCAGACACACGCATGCACACACGCACGCACACACACTCACACACACACATACATACACACACACACGCATACACACACACACACACACACACACACACACAAACGCAAGCAGACACACGCATGCACACGCGCACGCACACACACACATATATATACACACACACACACACACACACGCACACATACATGTATTTACGCACGCACACGCACGCACACTCGCACATACACACAAACATACGCACATACTCACATATTTGTACACATACACGCACGCACATACGCACGCACGCACGTACACATATATACGCACGCACGCAGATGAAAACACACAGATGCACATACACACACGCACACATATATACACACACGCACAAACACATACACTCACATTAGCACACACAGGGGCAGACACACACATACACACGCATACGCACACATATAAACACATACGCACGCACATACAAATATACACACACGCACAAGCACATACACGCACACAAGCACGCACACACACATGCGCAGACACACACAGAGAAGCAAACACGCACAAGCACACACGCACACACACAAATACACACACACACACACACACACACACACACACACACACACACACACACACACACACTGACTCACTCACGTGAATGTGTGTGTACGTATCGTGCATGAGCACGCACGATACGTACACACACATTCACGTGCTCGCATACATGCATGCACACATACACACATACATATGCAAACACTCACACAGGCACACACATACAACACTCACACACTGTTACAAGCCCCACCTCGCAAAGTCTAGGGGTATGATGATGATGAGTTGTGTAATTACTTTACACTTGAGGCTTGACTTGTGGACTCAAAATACCTGATATGCTTCTTTCAATCTTCTCTCAGAACCAAGGAGAAAACAAGCGAGATTTAGCTAATAATAACTTTAATGAATAAAGAAACTCAATCATGCAAGGCATGCATAAGAAAAAGGTTATTATTTGATTTCAATGATGAATATTTAGAATTACTAGGCCAGCCGGAAAAAAAACACATTGAAATGATTGTTCTCAGTTCTCAGTCAATTGTTCAATGTTGAAGAAATGTCAATGCTCACCAAATTCCAATAATGAAATAGAAAAGTCAGTTCTTTTCCTGACCTGTTGATTCACTAAACATGTAGAGGTGGAGGGAGTCAGTCTTCTTTGGAGGAGTTCACAGTATCTTCAGGCAGGCACCTCTGAGATGGGTCGGCAGCACTCGTCTCAGCAGGGACTTCTGAAACCTGGGTGTCCCTTGGATGTCAAAGCCGAAGTGATGATCCTAATGGCTTCACTGTCTTATATTTAGTTTGTACTTCATGCTCTGATAACTTTCTGAGTAAGCGTCTCTGTGGCCTCTCCCCCCTCCTTCCCGTGACTCCCTAGCTTGGAATGTCGTCCGGCAAAAGAGCATCTTTTGGTCCGGCACTAGAAACTGGGAGCGCGGGGCGTTATCTTATCACCAAAGGTGTATGTGAGGATGGAGACTCCTCTCTCAGAGCAGGTGCCCTACCCCCCCCACCACGGACCGGAACTAATTGACCGCCCACTCTTGATGTGACACAGATCCTGGTGCTTCTAAACATTCTGTGGAACTGGAACTTTGCTATAACCCTCTCCACTCCCACACTTTCTGTCCTCATTCCAAGCAGCAGCATCTCTCTCATTAACACACAATAGATCCACTGATGGGTAACCATCACAACGTGCACACACACACACACACACACACACACACACACACACACACACACACACACAGAAACACACACACACACACACACACACACACACACACACAATTGAAGACGGTCGCCTATTGACATGCGATATAACCTCGCTGAAAATTGCCAGCGCAAACACCTGTCTGAAACTACTTTTTCTCCAGCGAGAAACACGGTCTGTTGACTGAGCCACCCTTTGTCACTGTTCTTTCTTTTCATTGCTCTCAGCTGTAACTTCGCGGCAAAATCTGTAATGCATGTGTGACCGACCCCATTCTAGTTTACTAGAGACTTCGCCTACCGGCGAAAGTGTCTCTAGCCCAGTTGACATCGCGTGATGGAAGGATTCCGTCCGAAATATGCAAATGGAGGTCACACGAGAGGCTTGTGGGATAGCCGATCTGCTCCCTGACATACGCCGTTAAAGTAGTTCTAAGACTATTTCGCACAAAACTCTTAACTTACACTTGTTGAGGCAATAAGCAAGCATTTATTCGATAAAATAAACTGTTTGTGTAGAAATGGAAACACGTTTTGACATTTGAATGATTTCTGTAAAAAGTGGAGAAAAAACTAGTATCAGAACGAACTATTTTGGGCGCAATGCTGTAAATCTAAGGGTCAAGTCTATTACGCATTCATTGCGAACTGTGCCAGAGCCACGTGACTCGGGTTCACAGAATGGACCGACCCAACAAAAGGTTAATAAAATCGGGTTTGAAGATTTTTAGCTGATTAGTGTCATGACAAAAAACAACAACTAGAGGTTTAAATCATTGCAAGAACGACAGAAATCGGATGATTTAAAATGAAGTTTCTGCGTGCTTACAGTCAACTATCCGCTAATCCGTCGTTTTGAGAAAACGGCCGTTGCAGTTGACAGGGGTAGTGAGTGTAACAAGTGCGTAATAACAGGGGTAGTGAGTGTAACAAGTGCGTAATAACAGGGGTAGTGAGTGTAACAAGTGCGTAATAACAGGAGTAGTGAGTGTAACAAGTGCGTAATGACAGGGGTAGTGAGTGTAACAAGTGCGTAATAACAGGGGTAGTGAGTGTAACAAGTGCGTAATAACAGGGGTAGTGAGTGTAACAAGTGCGTAATAACAGGGGTAGTGAGTGTAACAAGTGCGTAATAACAGGGGTAGTGAGTGTAACAAGTGCGTAATAACAGGGGTAGTGAGTGTAACAAGTGCGTAATGAAAGGGGTAGTGAGTGTAACAAGTGCGTAATGACAGGGGTAGTGAGTGTAACAAGTGCGTAATGACAGGGGTAGTGAGTGTAACAAGTGCGTAATGACAGGGGTAGTGAGTGTAACAAGTGCGTAATGACAGGGGTAGTGAGTGTAACAAGTGCGTAATGACAGGGGTAGTGAGTGTAACAAGTGCGTAATGACAGGGGTAGTGAGTGTAACAAGTGCGTAATAACAGGGGTAGTGAGT
>JAWQFJ010014693.1:17500-20000 GCA_034096865.1 Theodoxus fluviatilis | reverse complement strand
ATTATTATTATTATTATTATTATTATTATTATTATTATTATTATTATTATTATTATATGAGTGGATGGATGAGTGGATGGATGAATGGATGAATGGACAGACGAACAGATGAGTGAAGAGAAAGAAGGAGGGATCAATGAACGGATGGATGGATGGATGAGTGGATGGATGAATGGATGGATGATGGATGGATAGATAGATGGATGGATAGATGGATGGATGGATGGATGGATGGATGGATGGATGGATGGATGGATGGATGGATGTATGGATGGATGGATGGATAGATAGATGGGTGGGAGGGTGGATGGGTGGGTGGGTGGGTGGAATGGATGGACGGTTGAATGGATGGATGAATGGATGGATGGATGGACGGTTGAATGGATGGATGGACGGTTGAATGGATGGATGGATGGATGGATGGATGGATGGATGGATGGATGGATGGATGGATGGATGGATGGATGGATGGATGGATGGATGGATGGATGGATGGATGGATGGATGGATGGATGGATGGATGGATGGATGGATGGATGGATGGATGGAGTAGGCTTTGTGGCCAATCAGCCTTTGCAGACTATGTAAGGTCACTGACCACCCAAGTCACTGCTGTTGGTCGGAACAGAAACAAGTCAAGACTCTGTCAAGCCACTGCTGTTTGTCGGAACAGAAACAAGTCAAGACTCTGTCAAGTCACTGCTGTTGGTCGGAACAAAAACAAGTCAAGACTCCAGGTCAAGTCAAGACTCTATGTCAAGCCACTGCTGTTGGTCGGAACAGGAACAAGTCAAGACTCTGTCAAGTCACTGCTGTTGGTCGGAACAGAAACAAGTCAAGACTCTATGTCAAGTCACTGCTGTTGGTCGGAACAGAAACAAGTCAAGACTCTATGTCAAGTCACTGCTGTTGGTCGGAACAGGAACAAGTCAAGACTCCAGGTCAAGTCAAGACTCTATGTCAAGTCACTGCTATTGGTCGGAACAGAAACAAGTCAAGACTCTATGTCAAGTCACTGCTGTTGGTCGGAACAGAAACAAGTCAAGACTCTATGTCAAGTCACTGCTGTTGGTCGGAACAGGAACAAGTCAAGACTCTATGTCAAGTCACTGCTGTTGGTCGGAACAGGAACAAGTCAAGACTCTATGTCAAGTCACTGCTATTGGTCGGAACAGGAACAAGTCAAGACTCTATGTCAAGTCACTGCTGTTGGTCGGAACAGGAACAAGTCAAGACTCTATGTCAAGTCACTGCTGTTGGTCGGAACAGGAACAAGTCAAGACTCTGTCAAGCCACTGCTGTTTGTCGGAACAGAAACAAGTCAAGACTCTGTCAAGTCAGTCGAGTTTTACAAATTGCCTCGGGAGATACGGTGGGTCTATTCTTACCCTCGACCCACAGAGATGGGGTGTGAGGGGAGGGGTGGGTGGGGAAGGGTGGGTATGGGACGGGTGGGTGGGGAAGAGGGGTGGGCGAGGGGGGGGGGGGGGTTGGGGGAAGGTTGGGGGGAGGGGGGTGGTCAATGACCAGGAGGTAATAGTATGAGATGAATGGCAGCGGACGAGGAGAGGGTCACGCTAAGAAAACATTGATATTGCGGTAACTTTTATATCACACAGATTTTGGATCTAGGCCTGTGTGTTTTGTGGCCGAGTTGTCAGTGCTTGACCTGCAATCGCTTGCGGTCAGTGGGTGCGGCGTTCGAAGCTGCCCAGATCCAAGATTGTTATCCTTGAGCAAGGCGCTTAACTTTCATTGCTCCCCCCACTCAGGGGTGCCTACCTGGGAGGACTAAGCTTGAAATCCGTTCAACCTAACACTGGTGCATTCATCCGCAGCCAGGATCCATGCTTCTCAGAGTTCAGATGATGTTGGAGTCACTATTTGTGTCGTTCGATGACCAGGGGGTAAAAAGGAGCGTTTTGAGCGCCTACTAGCGTGTAAAGAGTTGCAACGTACAAGCTAGAGTGCACTTGGAGAGCGCAAACATCCGCCAAGGCAAACACAGAGGAGGAGGTACTAGAGCAATTCCAAAACGAGTTGACATATAACCTCCAAAATTTAACGGGTTGTCCCTTGGGAGAAATCCTGACCTTGAACCAAATTTCATCAGAATCTGTTGTGAACTTTTTGAGTTATTTTGCCGAATAATGAACGAACCAACGAAATAACGACCCAGTTAACCAACTGAAAAACACAACCTACTAGGCGGCGGGAACTAATACCTTTGCTGGCTGTGGGATTTTGACCGGATGTTCACGTGCGAGCTACAGAGACGAAGATGACTGGGGCTTTGAGGCCTGTCAGCCATTGTAGGTTATACAAAGCCGTTGATCACGAAAACCTACAGCTGGTTAATTAACCGAAGTGCGTGTCAACTCTTACGAATTGCGCAGTTAGACGCCGTGGGTCTGATCCACTCTGTGAACCCGAGTCACGTGACTCTGGCGCAGTTCGCAATGAATGCGTAATAGACTTGACCCTTCGATTTACAGCATTG
>JAWQFJ010014692.1:0-5000 GCA_034096865.1 Theodoxus fluviatilis | reverse complement strand
AGGAACATCTTAACACCACGGGACATCACACCATAACATACCGCACTGTGCCACACCACGCTACAGCACATTATATTGCAGCTCGTCACTGCAACTTGCCGCCTGTCATCTTGACAGCTTGGGGCAGGAGTGTAACCTCGGTGTCCAGCTGCAGCCTTCCCGCAGATCTTCCCTGAGGACACTGTCACGTGCTCCTTGTTGCCGAAGACCTTCCTCCCAAGAGTGATGCACACTAGCCTTGTTCCGCAATGAGATGCTTCTCGAGTCTGTATCCAAAGAGTTGGACTGACACCTATTCCGCAAAATTGAGCCAGAAATTCTGCCTTCCTAGTTGTACGCTGTGAAGTATTTTTCCAGGTAGAGACGTACATAGACTTCATGTCCTAAAGGAACGTTTTGAAGGCTCTCCAAGGATTTGTTGTCCTTTCATTTGCATCCCGTCTCTTGGAGTATGCGAAATGACCATCATGGTCCCTCTTGGAAATGAAACGCACGGAAACCCTGTTCGAAATAAAAAGCATGGATATATTCACCAGGTTATACGCTCGAAAAGTCTTTCTCTGACGTGATCAGCACGAAAGCCTTTCTCTAAAGCGAGACGCCTCGAAATATTCCTTTGTTGTGAAACGCTGGGAATGTGCCTCCTTTGTAGAGAGAGACAGGTAAACAAAGTGCGTTAGTGACAGTCACTGGAGAGTTGCTTTGCATGCATGATACGTATACCTTATCCTGGCGTGAACCTCGTGGGACGAAGTTATCCATAAGATTACGTCTGCATCAAGACATCAAAATCACGGCTATTCAAGAGGGACATTTGGAATACATTTACTGAGTGGAGACTCGTGTATGTACTGCTTTGAAGCCATTTGTTGATGTGTTCATCTTTTGCATGGCACGCTTCCTGTGTTAACATAAACAGTATGGAACATACTTCTCTGGAAGAACATGTCACCAACAAGACATCAAGAGTCCATATTTTAGAGGATATATGGTCATCACTCGTCGTAGCCAAAATTTGGTGTGCCTTTCTCGCTTGTGAAATGTGGGAGATGGTTGGTGTGTTTTTTTTCTTCCAATCTTTGGTACACAGGAGACTTCTACTGATACAAAAACTAGAAAGTGTACATCAAGCTGCCTTTCTCAACCGACAGATACAAAATCCGCTGTCAATTTTGAGACGCTTGGACAGTCTTTTCATCAGGGAGACAAATTGAAAACTGCGGTTGTAAAACTCTTGGGTGTCATTTCAAAATGTATGGTACAGAGAAGAAAAGCACGTTGTCAAATACGGGACGAGAAGAGGACTTTCTCATATTAGGGATGTGTAGAAGACTTTGACCTGAAGTCGACGTTTTTGCTCATCTGAACGCACATTGACCGCCTTGTCGACAGTAACGAATGTAGGACCTTCATCAAAAGAAAAACGTTTAGAGACCTTTGTGAAATTAAGGGTGAGTAGATGCTTTTTTCCGTTGTTGACATCAAGGCTTTGTTGATCGTATCACACACTGCCGTCTCTTTCCACATAATTGTTTACAGAAGTGTTTGTCAAATGGAAAACGTGCGAGGCCTTTGTCAGGTAAGGGTTGCGTGAGAGTCTTCGCCAAAAGTAAGACATGTGGACGTCTCTGTTAACTGTGAGACAAATGGAAAGGTCTGCTCTGGTTGGAACTTTTGGAAGCGTTCCTCTGAAGCGAGACAACCACGCGTAGCTCTCTGATGAAAGAGATACACTGAATCTTGCTTTTCCAGACGCACGGACGTCATTTGCAATCAGAGACCAGCACAAAGAGTGAATGAGGGTGGGACGTTGCGCCGACTCGACCAACATGACGTCAGTCCGAGACAGCAGACATGTAGAATTCCTGCAGATTTAAAGACAGTTCCCGGGGCACTCCGTCAAGCGTCCGTCCGTTGCAGGACTCGTTGAAGCCCGAAGCAAGTGCTAAACATGGTAGTGAGATCTGCATTAATACGAAAGTCACAAAATGATGTGCAGTGGCTGTAAGCTTGGCCTACTGACTTCCTGCAGGCAGCCTCTTCATTAAGGACGGTCTACGTGCTGTCTGCGTCCATATCCATGTTAATCCTCCGTGGTTTTTGTTGGGTACAGGTTCTATGCATGAGTTGTTGAGAAAGTGTCTTTTCGTTTACGTGGATTAAAAAAAGTCTCTGAAAGGTGCAACAAATGTACACGGCAAAATGTGCCATGTTGTATACGACATAGCAGTGGCCTGCAGTATCGTGTTCCCGCCATGGAAGTTCCCCGTCACAAAGCGCACGCAGTACTCGTGCCTGAACGCCCGTCTTGCACGGCTTGCTCTTCCATAGGGCTTTGTTCCATGCCTCGCTTTAGCACGTGACTTCTGTGAGACCTTTTGTGGTGAAATCACCAATCGTCTCATCAGCTCTCATTTACAACTATTTTGTGATATGCTGTAGGTGATTCTCAACGTGGGTGATGCGGTAGGATGTGCCGTTTCGTTTCTATGTATTCTTGACATTCTCTTATTAAAATCCTTGTTGCATTGCACAAGTCGTGACTCTCCAAAGGAATATGATTATTTTTAATCAGGCATCAAAGCTTTCCTTTAGCTCTTCTAACATGCCGGTAATGTCTTGTGGTGTTCTATCTGGAGAGAAAGACAAAGCGATGGTTGAAAACAGCAGCCTCCACTCCACAAGTAACTGCTCACCTCCTGTTCTGAACTTTCCACTTTCTCCTTCATGGGTGCTTCGACCTTCGGTAGTCTGCTAAAGGTCTCTATAGCGAGAGGATAATTCTAGGAGCTGAGTGTGTCGAAACTGAAAAAGATGTTAATCAGTTTTGACTCTGTTAGGTGTCAGTTTTTCACGGTACCAAACTGATCTTTCAAAATGGGACTACACACTACGAGGGAGTCGCTCCGTGCCTCAAGCCAAATCGAGCTGCAATCCATTTTGCCGAGTAGGGGGCTGGCCTGGTTGTCAGTTTGGGAATCTTCATAGAAAACTTATACGTGGAAATGCTTTAACGGCACACGTTGAATTACGTCGATTTGCCACTCGTGAAATAGTTTTAAAATACATGGGAATGAGAGTGGTACATTCATAGTTATCTGAACGAAAATGTATAATCTGACTAAACTCTCACTGGGTTCTTTTTATTAAAACTTGAATACTGAAAATGTTGATTTCGGAGGAAATGCGTGTACATTTGCACCAAATCTTCCAATTCAAAAACGATTTCAACCACTTTAAAAGGGTACGACATATTATTTCAGATTGCTACATTACTCAAAATAGACTATTGGCACGACATGACTCAAATCAGGTTGAGGGGTCACGGATGTGTCGTCTGTTTGAGCTACGATATTCCAATAAAATGTGCCTGGACAAAAACAAACAAACAAACTGTGTGATTAAGAAATGTATGTCTTTTTAAGACAGTTGGACTAAACTGTGTTTTGGGGTTTATACGGTTTTAAGAGCCGAAAGGGCAGGATACTTCATTTTTCTGATGATTCAGACGATTCATCGACGTCAGTTTGTCATCCTCGATGTTGTCTTAACTTTTGTACACTCGGTGTTGCCTTCAATTTTACAGCATTCCACCTGGTGCCTATCCCGTGAGTAGTATAGAATAGGTCGCATCATGGACGATGCTCAACCCACGTAGAAACAATGGTTGTCTAACTTTTTCTTAAAGAGAGCATCCAGTGATGTTTCCATTCATCAGTTGTCCATTGCTTTGCATTTGTTCTCACAGATAATCGTTTTAGTACAGAGAATGAGAGAGAGAGAGAGAGAGAGAGAGAGATCACTTTGAATTAATTTCCGTGCATGGATATCCGATGTTGAATGTCCATTCATAATCCATGTTGCTTTTTGCGGTCACAACGTGCATGACAAAAATAAATGGAACAACTCTACCCATGGTTTGCTTTTTCAAGTTTTGTAGACACGACTTCGATCCCAGATTCATCATGCAGAAACCTGTGGTGGGGTGCATATGAACCTACTACACAGTAGTAGGCAACTAAATCGGAAGTTTGCTACTAAATTGCGAAGTAAGGTGTGCATGAAAGCTGAATTCGCGTAGTTACCTCCTACGTTGGCCACTAAACAACCCAAAATTTAGTGGTGGTCTGTATCAGCACTACACGGCTAAGTAGCCAACTATTTGCAATATTCAATGGCGGACCTCTCTCCGGTTTGCACAGAAAACGCTATATTATGGGATACTAGCAACCCATCCAAAGAAAATGCAAGCCATGAACAGCATAAATTTATCAAAGCTGTATGCTGAATGCATCAATAGGTCGTGAAAGCTCCTACATTTTACAAATGGAAAGCAAGTCGACGCATCCACGCCAAACCATGTGTTGCCATCGTTTGTGTTAGACATGATTTTACGCTCTCGCTCGAGCCTCAGCGCGCACTTTCCCCACCAAACTCGTGAAATCCTGGCGTACGTCGACAGGCATTTCCTCGTTTACAAAAATAAAGCAATTTAATCTGAACAGTGTGTACATAACAAAAATTCATTTTAAATGCATCGTGTTCATGGCTTCAGGTAAAACTAGCTTTGTACACAATGTGAACACATGGTTCGGCGTGATTGCGTCGACCTGCTTTCCATTTGTAAAATGTAGGAGCTTTCACGACCTATTGATGCATTCAACATACAGCTTTGATAAATTAATGCTGTGCATGGCTTACATTTTGTTTGGATGGGTTTCTAGTATCCTAAAATAGAGCGTTTTCTGTGCGAACCGGAGACAGGTCGGCCATTGAATTGTGCAAGGAGTTGGCTAGTTCACCTCTTGTAGTGACCTCTACGTATGCGCATTAGATGGGATATCCCAAGATAATAATAAATATTCATCTGGGTCATTACTTCGTTGTGGCGACCGAGTAGCGTCTCATGCACACCTTACTGTTGTAGTTGAGAACAACTCAAAGTTGTGAACAACGAAGTAGAGAACTACGACGTAGTTACCACCTAACATAGTAGGTTC
>JAWQFJ010014691.1:0-15418 GCA_034096865.1 Theodoxus fluviatilis | reverse complement strand
TTTTTTATCCCTCCAGGTTTACTGGAGGTCCTACAGACTTTATCTGTCTGTGTGTGTGTGTGTGTGTGTGTGTGTGTGTGTGTGTGTGTGTGTGTGTGTGTGTGTGTGTGTGTGTGTGTGTGTCTGTCTGTCTGTCTGTCCCGTCTCCACGGCCTATATCTCAAAAACTACTGGAAGGATTTCCTTGAGATTTTGCACACTGACTGGAAGTTAGGTCCCATTCAATATTATCAAATTTTCAGAATCGAGGTTTGAAAAGAAAGTGACTTTTTTACATTTTGGTGTTTTAATGAAAACGATTCAACAGACTCCATTTTGCAAACTCTGTGACGTTATCATTTGACGTCGAATAAAGTGACGTCATTTGCGAGGAGATTTTCGATCCTATATGCCAGAAGAATTTCGAAACACCTGGGGAGGAATGGCGAAATTCCAACATGTGCGACGTCATCAATAACGTGACGTCATTTGCGAGGACAGTTTATAGGAGAATTAATTTAGATAGATAGATATGTCCTCAGATGTCTTAGGCTGCGAGGCCTTTATCTGATCTTTTGATCAGTACTTATGTACCTACGTTCATCGAGTACCTCTCATCCTAGTCGCTTGCTATATATACTGGTTTCCAGCCAAGGGATAGCGGAACAGGCAGTTGGAAGCGTCTGAGTTTAGAGATAAATCGAGGATCTCCTTGTCTCTCTCTCTCGTCTCTCTGATCAGTACTTATGGCTACTCTCACTCTCTCTCTGTCTCTCTCTCTCTCTCTCGATCTCTCTCGATCTCTCTCCCACCCACCCTCTTACTCTCATTCTCTCTTCCCTTCCTCCCCTTTTCCCAGCTCCCCTCCCCCCTCTTTCTCTCTCTCCCTCTCTCTCTCTCCCTCTCTCTCTCTCTCTCTCTCCCACCCACCCTCTTACTCTCATTCTCTCTTCCCTTCCTCTCCTTTTCCCAGCTTCCCTCCCCCCCCCCCCCCTCTCTCTCTCACTCTCTCTCTCTGTGTGTGTCTGTCTCTCTCTCTCTCTCTCTCTCCCTCTCTCTCTCTCTCTCCCACCCACCCTCTTACTCTCATTCTCTCTTCCCTTCCTCCCCTTTTCCCAGCTTCCCCCCCCCCCTCTCTCTCACTCTCTCTCTCTGTCTCTCTCTCTGTCTCTCTCTCTCTCTCTCTCTCTCTCTCTCTCCCACCCACCATCTTACTCTCATTCTCTCTTCCCTTCCTCCCCTTTTCCCAGCTCCCCTCCCACCCTCTCTCTCTGTCTCTGTCTCTCTCTCTGTCTCTCTCTTTCTCTCTCTGTCTCTCTCTCTGTATCTCTCTTTCTCTCTCTCTCTCTCTCTCTCTCTCTTACCACATTTGAATATTTTGCCTCAAGGGCTGAATGTAAGTAAGAAAGGCAATACTGCCTAATTCACTACCCTTGTAAAATAAAGTTCGTTCGTTCGTTCTGTCTGTCCTGACTTAAGCGCAACAACTTGGTACTGGTAGTCTGTTGGCTTGGCCTAATGGCAGTGAATCGATAATAAACTTGGCAGAAATAGACCTTAAGTATCCTAAAATGTACAAGACCACTCAAATTTCATGAACTATCATCCATTTTTATACAATTTACAGTGCAAAATATGAAGCGAGGGAGTTTACAGAAAAGAACGTTATAATTCCTTTACAAACACGTAGTAACGTCAGTTGCCAAATGAATGGCTCAGATGGTAAAGCGCTGGACAATTGTAACGTTAGGTCATGCGTGAACGGATTCGAATCCGCGCTGAAACTTTTTTCGAACCCGACCTGTTTTTTGTGTTTTTGTGTGTGTTTTTCCCCCCCTCTTTTCTCAAGAGATTGCGGGTTTGAACCCAATTTTTTGTGTGTGCCAAAACCTGGAGGTTCAGCGCCAGCGGTTTTTATCCAGGAAACAAAACACAAATTGCTTCCTCCTTGGTAATGGGATTTTGTGTACCATTTTATTTCATTACACTTGGGCTTAAAGTAAATGCAGTGGAATCAGAATATTAGAAAGTTTGGGGAACAAGGACACAACTAAGGACAAAACATTCCATAAGAGAATCAAAACAGGAATGAGATAACATACAAACAGCTTTCTGCCCGTTTCAGAAGTCTTAGAATATAGAAGCAACTACATGTACATAAAACTATTTTTTTAAAATATACAAACACAAAGGAGATAAAAGCATCCCAAGTTAATGACGAAGGCTATATCACAGCAAAATGATTGGAGATGTTACAGTACTTATGATTTTCCCCCCCCATGTAACATGCAAAGTTACAGCACCAAGCATAAAAGGCACCAACTGTGGACTGCAGAGCATTAATATATGAACTGTAAATATAACATATATATCTTTAACATATATAAATAATTACACAGCAGTCTTTCAATGACATTCAAGTGACATGCTTAATGACTGCTTTAGACCGATTCAGGAACACTCAGACTACTGAAGCTGCTCTCAAAGCATTCAGAGTATGTTGTCTCCACCTTCTCTGCAGAGCCAAATGGACTGCATATGTGTGTGCATTTGTTTCCCTCTAGAGGGGATGCCTCATGTGCATATGTGTATGTGCATCCATATGTGTGTGTGCATCTGTACAAGTGCACGTTTGAGTGTGATGCTGGCAACTTGTGTGATGGGAGTGCATGATGGTCCATGCTCCTGCCATTAAACGGATCCTGAAGACCTACTGTTAAAAATCCTGCTATGGTGACTGTGCCACCATTGGGGATTGGAGTATGGGAGAAAGATAACTTTGTAATACACCCTGACCAGACAGACATTATGGAATGACACAATATAAATCTGCACTGTTATTATCAACCCCAACCTGTTCAGTAGGTTGAACTCGGCCGACTCGTTACCTGTTTAGTAGGCCCAACTCAGCTTTAGGAGGGTGCATCCACTTCACATGTGTTTCCCATTAAACCAGTGTGGGAATGGTCAGCGTGGGCCCACTCTGGAGTTTCCATTTGAGATTGTCTTACCAGTTTTGGACAGCTAATTTCCCCTGAGAGTTGGAAGGGAGCATTTTTCTATGAACAGTTGCACTCACAACATGCATCTCTCAATTGTAGCAGCCTACTTTAGTTTCATCTCTGCACAGGACAGAGTTAAAAGGTTTTCCCTCTTAAAACTCAGGTATTTCACTATCTAGAATGCCACAGATTTCAATTCCATGACTGGTGACTGACAAGTAAGCCTCATAGTGTCTCTCAAGGACCTTTACATCAACACCAGCACATGGGAGTCACTGGCTCTGGACCGGCCAACCTGGCAAAGCAAGCTTACCACAGGAGCACATGCGGCAGTAATCAGACACATTGCAGAAGCGCAGAGGAAATGCACAATGTGCAAGGCTTGACCCACCTCTATCCTCTGCCACTGCAGCACCCACCCATCTGTGTCCCACATGTGGGCAAGCTTTCTGGACCTGGATTGGCCTCATCAGTCACCTCCAGACCCACAGTCACAGATCTTCCACCCGACACTGAAGTTATGGTCATTTCCAACACCGCAGGAGGAACACCATCAACATCACCATCACATGTATGTGCATTAGTTGATCCAGTATATATATATGTTTCTTAATCAAATTTCTTTGTAAAATTGTACACATCATACTTCAAATACATTAAATCATGGAAAGTGCCTGTAAGATGATGATGTCTACAGCAAATAAACAAAACATCAAACAAAAAGTATGAAGGGAGAAATTGACAAATCAGTCATTCGGTTTTATTTTAGTCTTCTTTTCCTACAGTGCCTTTTGCTTTGTTGTGCTTTAATGTTTTTCCTCCGGCCTTTTCAGACTGACTCTGTGTAGTGGGGCTTGAGACAATGGCTCTCACACAGGAAAACATCCACCTACAGACCTGAATGAAAAACTGGACAACAGCAACAACAACTATACAGCAGAACAACATCACTATCACAGAGGCTACAAAGCTCAACTCAAAGGTCTGTGGACTCATGGTGATCTGATTTACTGCAAAAATAGCAACCGCCTTCGTTTACAAGATCACAATCAACTGAACTAAATGTACCAAAACTTAGCTGAAGTAGTCGCTACAAGTCTTCAACAGAGCAAATCTTTTCAGTCAGTTGCTCTGTTAAAGCAGTGGACAGTTTCTAGCTGGATGATTATGTCTACTGTCTGCACTGTCCTCATTGACAAAAAACAGTTTCAGTGCGGTCATGAATGACAGTATCCAAAAGAGTTGTCAATGAGTCACTGCTCCACAGAGTTCAGTTGACTGCACTTTTGTCTTCTTTATTCAAAAAGAAGACATGTACAGTTCCTGATGGTGTCTTTACTTCCTCAGAATGGATTGCGAACATCCAGGATATCACTCCATACATCAGTGTTGGAAAACCTGAAAAGAGATTCACGAACATTACATGGGGAACAATCACTAATAATAAAAGAAACATGAATGCAGTTGTTTTATCAAGTGATTTTTAAGTGTGTGTGTGTGTGTGTGTGTGTGTGTGTGTGTGTGTGTGTGTGTGTGTGTGTGTGTGTGTGTGGTGTGTGTGTGAGCGCCCTATGTATGATTGAAACATATTTTGGGGTTGTTTTTTTTTTAGGGGGTGCGCCTTATATTCAGTAGCGCCTTGTAGTCCGAAAATTACGGTAAATACATGATAAGGCATTCCAGCCACTGAAAACATCACATAATTTAAACACTCTAAGCCAGTTCCTATATGCTCCATCCACTACAGACTAAAGAGCAACATCACAAAAGTTTAACATTTTCTACACATCAGAAAGTTTAAAGTGGAAAATCATTTTTTAAATAGAAATGACCACAAAAGTATATATATGTGATATCCAGTCATTCAGTCTATAATGACCAATAGAAAGACTGTCATTCATAAGATAGAAAAATACAGTTTATCAAAACTATACTCTAGAAATTTCAATAAAGAAATCAAAGCCTCTGACTCACATCCCAAACACAATCAAGCAAAAACAAAACCCCCAAATTTCAAACTTACCAAAATTTAGAATTTTGAGGAAGAGATAGAATGCATTTTCTCCAGCAAGATCCTGTTGTGGACGTCTGCTGCAGTGATATTTGATGAAAGGGAAGCAGCCTGTTCGAAGGATGTGATAATTAATGCCATCAACCTCCCAGTTGAAGTGTGACTGTCCAAACTGGTCGTTGATGACGTCTTTTTTGTAGACCAAGAAGGACGTCCAGTGCGGCAGCTGGCGTTGGCGAAGGTGACAGGTGAGAACTTCCGAGGCAAATGGGCGACTACTCCTTACAGCACTGATGCTGAACTTTCTGACAGCTGCAGCATACATGCAGAGGTCCTCTACTTCGTCTTTGCCTTGCAAGTCTGCAAAAACCCAGGGAAAGCTTTGCCAAACTGATGAAAGTGAACAGGTTTAACGACAAAATAATTGTAAAAAATTCATTACAGACTGGAACATGTTTAACAAGCTGTGTGTATATAACATATGACTAGTTCATAAATGAAGTCTATGTAGTGACCTGACATCTTCTGTGTGCCTCTTGTCCATAGACAATTTTGAGCTTTTATTGGAAATCAGACTGTACACTCGGCACAGGTATGGTAGATGTAGAAGTCTCTTTACCACTGCCTTTCTCAAACATCAACGTCAAAGTGGAGATAAGGGTATTAGACAAACAGGTGTCAAAGGGAGATGAAGAATGAGAGAGAGAGAGAGTGAGTGAGAGAGAGAGAGAGAGAGAGAGAGAGAGAGAGAGAGAGAGAGAGAGAGAGAGAGAGAGAGAGAGAGATTGAACTTTACTTTCCAAGGGAAATTCATGAATTAGGCATTGCTGCCTGCCTTACATTCAGCCCTTGTTAAAACAAGCAAGCAAACAAACCCAATCCCATCCCCACCCATCCACCCTCTATCCCACCCACCCACCCTCTATCCCACCCAGAGAGAGAGAGAGAGAGAGAGAGAGAGAGAGAGAGAGAGAGAGAGAGAGAGAGAGAGAGAGGGGGGGGAAGGAGGAGAGGAAAAGGAGGGGAGGGGGTGGGGGTGTTCTGGTGGAAAGTAGGACTGGATTGGAGTGGGGGTGAGGGTAAGGTGGGGGAGAAAGATGAGTTCCTCAGGCGGGCCACACCCACTAGTAGTATACTCGTCCAAGGCGAGGGGTGCAGGAAAGTCAGCAAATATTCGTGTGTGTGTGTGTGTGTGTGTGTGTGTGTGTGTGTGTGTGTGTGTGTGTGTGTGTGTGTGTGTGTGTGTGTGTGTGTGTGTCTGTGTAAAAATGGTGCACAAAAGCATTTCTTGCCGGGTTTTGTCCAAATTGTTACATTTGCAGCAGTTGGCAAGGCAATGGCCAATGCAGCCCTGTTTCGATCACAAACGCCTTCAATCATATGTTGAGGCCCGCCAGCTGTGTGGTCCACCAGCTTCGCTATTTTCAGAGCACTCCTCTCCTCGGACGAGTCCAAAAGTGTGACCCGCCTGAGACCCTCACACACACACACACACACACACACACACACACACACACACACACACACACACACACACACACACACACACACACACACACACACACACCACCGCTGTCAAGAAAGGTCGAGCGAGAAAAGTGACCGATACGATACAGTAATGTAATTGAGATAACCGCCAACAATACGCACCAGACTTGATTAAATGATCAACATCTAACTAGGAAGACCTTTGGCATAACATTAATTGATACAGACTTACATCCTCAGACGATTTCAACGACTGTTGTGGATGTGTATTTACAGCATATCAAAGAGCGCTGCCATCTTGTGGGAAGATAACTCGGCCTTACTTCCTGTGTGGAAAACTAGCAACGCCTTTACGTCTTCTGCAACACAACGGCGATTTATCTTTTTAATACATGTACTCGATTTATCCCCTAGCCCCGCGTTATCTTGATCGGTTAGATAAAGTACGCTCGTCAGAGGATCCTAGGTTGCGCTTTGCTATTATATATACTAGTTTCCAGCCAAGGGAGAGCGGAACAGGCAGTTGGAATCGTCTGAGTTTAGAGATAAATCGGAGTTAAAATAAATCGCCGATAAATCGCCGTTGTGAATACGGGCCCAGGCCGTGAAACGATTAATAACGTATTTCTGGCAAGCCTTTTTGATTGGTTGGTGTGTGTGTGTGTGTGAGATTGGAGCTTGGAGCCTGGACGGCTGACCATTGCTACTTGCCATGCTCAAGGCGCTGTGGCACACACTGTGGCAACTAGAAGCTAAAATCCTTAGAGCCCTTGATCAGGATACTGTCATTATTAACGCGTTGCTGCTCCTTTGATTGCTTGTCAAATCACATTTTAAGAGCAGACCCAAGAGCCACTAGCTCCACTAGGAATGGTTATAGAAATTGTGAAATGAACATTCATGTACCAGCATGCAGAAATTAACTTTGTATTAAAATATTTATTAACAAGAAGGGCAAAGCCCATACAACTCACATGCTTGACCTTGACCTTTATATGACCTTGACCTTCAGGTGACCTTCAAGGTCAAGGTCAAACAACTAAACCTACCAATGACATCATACACAAAGAAATGCTTTACACATTTTTCCTACCAAAATACATGTGACCTTGACCCAAGGTCAAGGTCATCCAAGGTCATGCAACACAAAGCTGTTAATTCAAGACATAGGAAGCACAATGGTGCTTATTGGCACTTTCTACCATGAGATATAGTCACTTTTAGTGGTTCACTACCCCATTTTGGTCACATTTCATAAGGGTCAAAGTGACCTTGGCCTTGATGATATGTGAACAAATGTGTCTCATGATGAAAGTATAACATGTGCCCCACATAATTATTAAGTTTGAAACAGTTATCTTCCATAGTTCAGGGTCAAGGTCACTTCAAAATAGGTATACAATCCAACTTTGAAGAGCTCCTGTGACCTTGACCTTGAAGCAAGGTCAACCAAACTGGTATCAAAAGATAGGGCTTGCTTTGACCTATATACCACTTGTAGCTAAGGTCGCCATTCTCAATAACGTGGGAGAAAATTGGGAAAATGTGAAAAATGACTGTTTTTGAGACCACATTTATGGCTCCTGTGACCTTGACCTTGAAGCAAGGTCAAGTCACTATGTATGTTTTTTGAGGCCTTGTCATCATACACCATCATGCCACATTTGGTGTTGATAGACTTAATAGTCTCCGAGAAAAATCCAACGTTTAAGTTTTTTACGGACGGACGGACGGACGCCCGGACGCCCGGACGGACGCCCGGACGGACGGACGACACGGCTCAGTACATAGACTCACTTTTGCTTCGCATGTGAGTCAAAAATTCCATTACATTAAAAGACAAAGTTCATTATACCAACTGTAAACTTAAAGCCCAAACTCAGGTGTGTGTTGCCCATTGAGTGAAAAAGAGCCACCTTTCAATGGCTGCTGCAGTTCCTTTTTGCCACTTGTTTCTGTCATTGACAAGTGCAAGAAAGCATGATATGAAAAGCTCTCATAGCTGCTAGCATGCTCTTCTGGTGCGAGGCCAGGTTTACTAGCCAGGTGTTTCAATGCTGCATGCCCTCAAGGATGTCTTTAGGCAGTCCTCATAGCACATGGGGGGTCCTTCAGCATAAGTTGATGAACACACATTTACAACAATATTGCAAACACATATATGCATTCTTTGATTTCAAAGGATGCATCTTCGAAAAGCAGAACACACAGCCTTCATTCGTTGGTGTCGGCTCTCTATTGCGGGGAGCCGCTATTGCGGGGGGGCCGATATTGCGGGATTTTTTGGTCTAAAGTTTTTAAGGCAATTTTGATTCTTTTGTCCTAAAACGCCAAAAAAAAAACCATAAAATTTATGTTACATTTTTTCGAAAAAAAAACTTTTTTGTTTTTTTCTCCAAAAATGTCCCCCAAAATTTCTTGATCGGGTGTTACCGATAGCGCTCAGCCTAGGCCGCACCCACCACCTAGCCTGACTGACTTAGCCTGTCCGGGGAGTTTCACCTAAACCCGGACGCGTTACTTTTTGTCACGTTTGTGTCCAACATCAGCGTCGGGCCCTGGAGTTCGGGCATAGGGACCACCCGTTGAGAGTCAAACGTGGGATGGAGTTAGAATATAAAGCTTCATCCGTTATTGATAAAACCTACGGCTACCGAACATACCGGCAGATTCTGACCATTTTCACCCTCTTGAAATGCCAAAAAAAAACATACAATTTTTGTTTTGGCGTTTTGGGACAAAAGAATCAAAATGCAAAATGGGCTACAAAAATGTTTGTAAATATTTTGAAAAAACCGAAAAAAAATTTAAGTAAAAAAAAGTAACAAAAATGTTATTTTTTTAAAATACGATTTAGGACAAAAGAATCAAAATGGCCTTAAGAAGTTTTGACCAAAAAAATCCCGCAACAGTGGGCCCCCCGCAATAGCGGCCCCTCCCCCATTTGTTTAGCCTCAGTTAAATGATTTGCACTAGAGGCCATTCTAGAGTGCATCCCAGACACAGTCCACTTATCTAGACAAAACTGTTATCATGAATGGATGCAATGCACACTTCATCTTATTCATTCTGACACTCAATTGAGGACAAAAGCATAAAACCAATGCATTCACTACACAACTGATCATTTATCAAGTGACCTGAATTGGAAACAGCAGGCTCAAAACATATTTGGCCTCAGTTTTCAATTCAGCAGGCATGTGTCCCTATAATATGAAGGAAAACACCAAGCCTAAAGAGGCAGAAAGGAGATTCTTTCAGTTGCTGGAAGAATTGAATAATTGGGGTCATACCAACAGAAGTGGTGGGACTGAGGGACTTTGTAAAAACATGATTAAGAATGAGTTACTATATCCTGACTGAATTCTTGAAACGGCATTGCAGCATTACTTACCAGGGACACACCCTCAGCAGTGCTCTCCATGGTCTCTTTTATGGACCTATTTTCACTTTCCAGTTGCACCACTTCAGCATCATTACAATCCATGTTCAAGAGACTGTTTATTATGGTTTTCTATGCAACCATTTACTTGGTTGATTGGATCATTCATTAGGTTGGTAGCATATCATCACTGTTTGCATATGCAGATGCAGCTACAGAAGTTCTATTTCTTCAATCCAAGAAGGAGGGAAGAAAAGAAAAGGAAAACAATTGAAGAATTCAATAAATAACAATACATGCTTGAGAACACAAATCTACCATGTGAGGTTCAAATGCACTTTAATATGAACAGATGACTCCATTGCAACCCATTAAAAATGGCCAGAGGAAATAAGCACCAGCATTAAAGAAAATGCACAACTATCAGGGCAGCTGCTGGCACAAAACAGAAATATACACAAAATGAACCTTTACATGCCTCAACATTTTCTGCAGAGAATCACAATGTTGCAAACACTGGTGTGTGCATGGCATCCACATAAGTAGCTAGACCAAGTGAAGCTGCCACTCAGTCAGAGAGAAGAAGCAAACTTATTAAGATGGTGCTGATGACAAACAGTTCAGCAGTCTGCAAAGACATGTAAGACAGCCTGCACCATTTCTTCTTTACATTATTCCCATATAACACCACCACCCCCACCCCCAATCCCCCCCCCCCCCCCCCCCCCCCCCCCATTCCCTCCCCTGGTTGGATTGAACCTGAGAAAGACGGAACCGTTTTCAAGCACTGCTGGGCTGAGGGATTGAAGGAAATGGCTGACCTTGCTTCTTCAAAGCCTGACTTTAATCTCCAATATGCTACTGCTGTGACATCTCAACCCAGTATGTAATATGCACTCCTCCTTTAAAGTGCTCCAGCAAACTGCTTCCACCATTTTACTTTAGAGAAATATAAATAAACGGTCTTGCTACTTACTTGCATGTAGCTAGGTCAATGCGATCACATCACAGATATAATTATATGCAAAACTGTAACATAAAAATTGCACTAGAAACACATATGATTTGAACTAATCATCTTACATTCTAATGAAACATCCTGTGTTGCCCCCCCCCCCCCCCCCCACCCCCACCCCCCAAAAAAAAACCCCACACACACAAACTGGAGCATTTCTGTTCCAAAATCTGATAAGTAATTGCCCACTCAGAACCACTGAAGATTAGATGATTATGTATATGTATGTATCGATGATCATTTACACCAACAGAAAACTATTATAAACTGCTCAATCACTGACAAAAGCTAAGTCAATGTAGACTAAAACAATGCAGAAATATCATTAGAAAAGTGGTTCACAGAAAACAACAAAATTAAGAAGTGTGGTTTGAACTCTACTGTCAGTTCGTTCTCTCCAGGTAAGACAGTATCATGGCGGCGGGACAGACCTTTCATTTATGAATTACATTGGAATCATGACAAGTTATATGCTGGGCACCAGAAGAAAATCCACCAGTACAACAAGTTTACATGGAGCAACACATACATGGTATGAGACATTTAAATAATGAATGCAGCTTCTTCACCCAACGCAGGTACTATGTTTCATGAGAAAAAGTGATTCTGAAGGACAAAACCTGTGACCTTCTCCAGTGTGCAGGGCATCAAAGCCTGGGGCAGCGGTTGATCCCTCTCTAGGTAAGACATCTTATCTGCAAGTCACCACTAAGCCTGGGACAGCGGTTGATCCCTTTCTAGGAAAGACATCTTATCTGCAAGTCACCACTAAGCCTGGGACAGCGGTTGATCCCTTTCTAGGAAAGACATCTTATCTGCAAGTCACCACTAAGCCTGGGACAGTGGTTGATCCCTCTCTAGGTAAGACATCTTATCTGCAAGTCACCACTAAGCCTGGGACAGCGGTTGATCCCTCTCTGGGTGGGACATTTATCTGCAAGTCACTTCAAACCAGAAGTAGGAGCGTAGCCTTGGCTGCGACTCTCAAGCCATTTCTGGGGAGGCAACGCGAGGTGGAGTGGGCTGCAGGGCCGCCCTGGCAGTCTTGGCTTCCAGCTCCTTCTGGAGCTCCTCCACTTTTTTCTGGAGCTGTGTCTTGAGGAGCAGGAGCTCCTGGTTCCGCAAGGTGAGAGGCTCCTGCAACAAGAGCCAAGCTTGAAACTTTCATGTTGAGGCAATACCAGGGTCTGATGTCACAGATTTCATCTCTGTTTGAAAGCACAATTTACTCTGTGCTGACACTGGGCCATCAAAGGCTCTACATGCATGGCAGCCCATTTACCAACCAGAATGTGGCAAGATGGACTTATTTCCATGTGTGCTTTCACTCTAGGGGTTCTTAAGGCAAGACACGGGTCGAAAAGTTGGGAAAATTTCATATCTGGACGTTTTTGAGATAACATCAGTTTTGAGTAGTTCAAACACTTGCAAATGCCCCCACGTGTTTTTTTCGACCTGTCATTCTAAAATTAGTTGAATAAAATGGCTTTTAAAAACATCACTCCTCGTAAAAAACGTTAAAAACGTCATTGATGCATCGTATCTGATGACTATTGGAAAAATTGTAACTTTCGATCTATTCTACGAAGAGGTTCACGCCCGGTACC
The DNA here is from genome assembly GCA_034096865.1 of Theodoxus fluviatilis. Lineage (NCBI taxonomy): Eukaryota > Metazoa > Mollusca > Gastropoda > Cycloneritida > Neritidae > Theodoxus > Theodoxus fluviatilis. The sequence continues at coordinate 2,934 of JAWQFJ010014691.1, read as the reverse complement.
GTTGGAAAGCTCGTCTTTTTGATCGAGCACAGCAAGGGAAATAACTCCGCCAACTATAGTGGTCTATTTTTAGTTGATTTCAAACAGGGTACACAGGGTTGTTTGGAAACTCACTAGCCAATCATTGAGCTTAGAGAGGGAATTCCACTTGTTTCAACCAATCAGAGACTCCAAAGCGAGGATTCCCTGGCCCACAATGCATCGTAAACATGGCTGCCGCTTCAACGCTAATTCTCTCAGTTAGTTTATGTTTTGCACCAAATTGAATAAATTCGACTTCAATCAAGCAATCAAAGAATGCCCATGAGTGAATAAACTCAACATTATGCCGCGACCGAAAAATAGTGGGCAAAGAGAGCAGCTTGCGGCTGCACGCACCTCGAAAATACTTCGCGGTCAAGGTCGAAAGTCTACTTCTACTTCGTCAACGCCTGCGTTGACAGTGCCATCGCAATCGCTGCCTCCTCGTCCCTCCATCTCAACCGCCTCGATTCCGGAAGAAACTTCAAACACATCGGCATCAAGGAGGAAGATACAGATGATGCAGGCAGAAGCGAAGCAGCCGATTGAAACCGATCATAAGTGGGTCAACGTGCACTTAGATCAGCTGAGTGAACTAATGAACTAAAGATTGCCTGCAGGAGTTGTCTGCCCGAACCACACAGTTCCATGAGAAGCTGTGTACTACAGTAGAACCTGCGAATAGCACCACCCCTAGGGACCAAACAAAAAGTGGTGCTATTCCGAGGTATGGTGCTATTTGGAGGTTCAACAATTCTCATGGTCAAGGACACATTTCGAAGCACTCACATTTTGCCACTTGTAAAATGTTCACACACCAGTACCGTCATTCACAAATCCATTCACAAATCAGCAGCTGTGTATGCCATGTGGTAAAATTTTGCGATTCGTAGTAAATCATTGGACAACACACTATGTTTTATCCTGATGTTTCAAAAACATCGCAGTCAATCACATTAAGCCGAGATCAAGATCTCTGCGTGTAAGGATACTGTGTGAGCGATTGTGTTCACTTCGTGGATTGAATCTGTTTACGAGGCTTCTGACGCCACGCTGTGCATTATCCTGAGCTTTCAAACATCGCATGCTTGCCTACCGCGAGCCGAACGAAGTGAAAGTGAGGTCACCGCGTGCAACTCGGCAAGGATAGGCCTTCTGCGCGTGTCACTTTTATTGAGCCAAAGTGGTGCTATTTGCAGGTAAAAACCGCGGTCGGGACCGTAAGAGGGGTATTGCTAATCGCAATTGCGAGGTTTGGTGCTATTCAGAGGTAATTTTCTTAATAAATCAATCCGTGCCGGCCGTGACCTAGTGCAATTGCGAGGTGTGGTGCTATTTAGAGGTTCGCTATTCGCAGGTTCCACTGTGTTGTTAATCTCTGTGGCCTGACTTTTGACTGGATTCAATTTTGACCTACACCTATATATGAATAATATAGCAATTTCAATGAAGTACTGATGCATTCGACATTGTGCTTTGAGAAATTAATACTGTTATTTTGTTACAGTTTTTTGGTATGTGAATCAGTAATCCTCAAAACAAACTTTTTGCATGCAAGTCAAGGAAAAAAATGGCAGTTTGTGCACCCAGACAGAACAAGTCTAAGTCCTGGGAATGCTACATACACTTCACACCTGGTTCTTGAGCAGAGTGTTCACCTGGTTGAGAACTGCCTTAAGGTCTCTTACAAGGTTCAAACTCATGATATTGTCAGAATCAATTCTAAGTTTGACAATGTCACACACACACACACACACACACACACACACACACACACACACACACACACACACACACACACACACACACACACACACACACACACACACACACACTTGTTTCAGCTCAAGGATGATCCAAGCAAATTGAAGAAATTTAAACTAATTTCTATGTTTTTCTGACATACTTACCAGTAGACAACCAGGGATATATGACCTTTTGACCTCAAAAAAAGAATTTGCAGAATTCTTACCCACACGTGGCTGTCTGCATCGGCCAAACCGATTGCTTGAGACATAAGCAGGAAGGCCGTGTGCCAAGGGGAGGAAACTCCCAATGCCACGTGATCGCCATGTCTTATAAAAGCAACAGACAGACACGGGTCGCCCTCTTTGACACTGCTGAGCTAACCCGAGCAAATGCACAAAGGGGAGGTGGGTGGGACAGTAAGTTGACTACTGGTAAGTATGTCAGGAAAACATAGAAATTAGTTTAAATTTCTTCAAGTTTTCCCTCCATACTGACCAGTAGACAACCAGGGATATGATTGCCCAGCAATGGGTGGCGGGTTGTGCATGAACACCTGAACAAACAGTAAACCACTCATCATCAAACACGAAGAGCCGAACCCGCAACAATTAACTTGTTGATGCCAAAGGTGTCGTTGAGACGACGAACTCGAACATCACGCAGGTAGTGGCGTGTGAAAACACAGTCACTGCGCCAGAAGGCCGCCCTCATAAGGTGAGCCAAAGAGACATTCTTGGCAAACGCTACAGAGGTGGCAACCTTGCGGAGTTCATGAGTCCGAGAGGCACCAGCAGGAGGATCAAGCAACGCATTCTTGTACGCATCTGTGATCAAAATGCGTATCCAGCAAGAAATGGACGTTTTAGACACCTCGGCGTGACTACGGGTAAGGGGCAGAAACAGTTGCTGTTTCCTAAGACAACGGGACTGAGTTCGAGCCAGGTAACATTTGAGGGCACGCACCGGACAATTCACGTAGTCAGCTTCGCCAGGATCGAGAATAGAAGAGAACCCCTTAATCTCGATGCTCTGACAGTCGGAAAGAGAATCCTGATTCTTACACCGAAACTCCGGCAGAAAAGACAGAATGCACGATTCGTCCCCACCGGTGAACTCTATATCCGAAGGTACACCGCTCAGAGCGTGGATCTCCCCATCGACGCG
>JAWQFJ010014686.1:0-32500 GCA_034096865.1 Theodoxus fluviatilis | reverse complement strand
AGGTCATGGAAGTCATGGAGGTCATGGAAGAGAAATTGTGGCGTCCTTGGTGGAGGTTTGCGCTCTCAGAGTGCTGTCTGACTGAAAATGAAAACATGTGGCGGAGAGCCTTTCGTTGCCAGTACACCCTCCTGCACATGTTTGCTTCGCTTGCTGTGTCGCCTGTAGTGAGAGCGCCAGTCGCCAGTAGTGCTACAGCAAGCCAGGGAACGCATCTGAGTTGGCGGCAGTGGCACAGGCAAGAACACGCGGCGAGGAAGCGATTCCTGGAGAAACCAGCTAAGCCTTGTGGGATGGACTGCAGAGGTGACGAGTCTGAGGAAAGGTACGGAACACCTGTGCATTCCATGCAAAGGCAGTGGAAAGTGGGTCATGACAAAAGCACCGTTGCCCATTCACGCGCAAAGCAGTGTAACTTGAAAGTGTTCATATAATGTCACGAAGTATTCGAATAAAATCTCTGGAGACATTTCTTTCAACACTTCCCCAATCTCCTCCACGACTTTTGAATGACATTTGACGTCTGGGACAGCCAGCTGGTGAAAGTGAATTCGAGGGCAAAATTAATGATGTAGAGCTAGACAAACGCGGCAAAGAAATGTCTCAGATCCAAATGCAACTCCAAAGAAAATTTGTTGCAATCCCAGGAGGCTTCCGACCGAAAGAGGACTCACAGGCATCTTGGATTCCCCTCCTTCCAGTCCTGCGTTTTTGCACATTTCACGAGACAAGACCGCATTCGGCATCTTCAAAGACGAGCTTCTTGGGGAAACCCTATTGAAAGACACCCAGCTGACGCCACGGCGTGCAGCAGAGGTCTCCAGGATGATCAAAGACGTGTGTGGTCAGCAAAAAGACGCCATTGGGAACACTTCAAAAGCGGGCCACGCGGCATCGCTCCCTTTCTTCAGCTGAAGTCCTGGCCCGAGGCCCTGGCACTTGGCGCTCCCTGAAAGGGGAGGCCACTTGAGGACAGCCAAGGCTGCCCGGGCCAGAGACACTATAATGCTATAGTATCTCTGCCCGGGCCTGATCAACTGTGGAAACGGGATCCACCAGCTCCCGCACCGCCAGCTCCACCAGACTGCGGAAAAAAGTTCGAACGCAGACGTTGGGCGGCCGATGCTTGCGGGGATTTAGCGAAAGGAAAACGCACACAGTTCGCATTCCCGTTTTGCGGCCAGAACTTCAAGCATGAGCGTCGAGAATTGCCAGGGTCCCTGCGGCGAAGTTCCTGTATCGGAACGCTTCATCGGAATACGCCTGCCTGCTGCCCGCGTCCACCGCCAGGAAGAACCAAACACGGGGACCACAAACAGCGAGTTGGCTCTAAAAGCCACTCTCCATCCGTAAACCTCTGCAGGGCATCCTTTCTGTCATCCGTGTGTTTGGGGGAAATGGCCTGCCCAGGTGAAAAGCAATGCCTAGATGCTGGCTTTTCCTCGAGACCCGAGATGCGGAATCTGTAAACACGGGCCTCTGCAGCAGCGTGAGAAAGAACGTTCCAAGATCGTGCCACCTCTCTCCCTCCGCTAGGTTAGGTTCTCCACGCACGCGCACAAACACACACGCACACGCACACACACACACACACACACACACACACACACACACACACACACACCTTTTTCCTGACTCGTGCAAAAACGTCTGACCTAGATGACGGCGAGCTGTGGAGAGGAAGCGGGTGGAGATTAAGGAGAGACGGAAAGCGATTAACAATAGTTCTTCGCTCTAGCACTGACAGGGATGCAGAAAAACGGAGGGTATTATGAAACTTCTGTCTTGAGGTGGGCGCGTACCTATGGATCACTGGCAGCTGAAGACAGGAAAATGAAGACGCTGTTCAGACAAAGTATGCAGTCTTCCTATTCTCCATCCTCCCGCCTTGCACGGCCGGCCAGGCAAGCAGTCCATGCATTATACAGTTACAGCATCCAACAGTCAACGGTTGAAGAGTAGGTCAAAGTCGCAACCAACTTCTACGAACGCAAACGCCTGCTTGGCTTCACACACTGCCTGATAAGTCGGACCAGCTGTTTTCAATTGGCACGCAATTGATCATGGAAATAAAAAGTAACTTTTTGGCCTTATTTTGAACATCTCCGTTTATTTTTCAACTGACGACACCCAGTGCAAAGCATCGCTGACTCAGGAAAGCAAAGAGGTTTTTCAACTTTATCTTTGGAAATTTACATGACACTTAAATGTCACAAAGTGCTGCAGAATATACGAAATTCGTCAAAACCCACAGGCAGGTACAGGTGGAAAACGAGGAATAAGGTGCTAAATTTAAATGTGACGTCATCCAGGCGAGATAAATCTGACAGAAAGTGGGAAAAAAAGCCGGAAAAAAATAAATGTCAGGAACTAGACAGCACCGAAGTAGGAGCAAACTTCAGGTTGTGGATACCGCCCATTCCATTCTCATCTCTGGACGTCTCGACACTATCCTATCCGTCAAACACCGATATCTCGATTTTAGTTTTCAATCCACATTTGTCAAACTCGGAAAGCTAGAGGTGAAACACGTGGACATTGCGACACTTGAGTCAAGCGTGTTCCTTCCTCTCTCAACACCAGCCATGACGCACGGTGCCTAATATAACGCATGCGCGGCTGGGGCAGCCAACACGGACAGACAGTCAGGTCTGGCACGCGTCACAGCCAGCACTGGGACGCTCCTGACGCCTTTAGCAGGGAATGCCTGCCTCGCTCAGTCACAGTCGGCGTGCCTTCCTTTCCCCAGTCTCCCAGGGCTCTGACACGCCGGGGGCAAAAACAGGCCAATACCGCTTCCAGCGCAAAGTAAACACGTTTGCGCCACACCTGATATGTACAGAGAGTGCTTTACTTTCCTCGTTACGATACGTTGTAACATCTTCCCTTTACCCCCACCCCCACCCCCACCACACACACACACACACCCACACACACAGTCACATCGCCATCCATCTCTGCCATCTCCCATTTCCATGGTATCTCGCGTATTCTTTCCTCTACATTCCGTGCGTCCATCTCACTCATACTGTCACAAGACGTGCGCGCACTTGCTTTCTTGCCTGTTTCTATGACGACGGTAGGATGGAGGGAGAATCAGGGAGAAACAGTGTAAATGTTAGAGAACGTGAAGGGGTGGGGTATTTGGTTGGTGGGGAGTGATACACATGATGGAAAGAAGGAGAAATTAGGATGGGAGGGGGATGACTGGAAAGCCAGCACGTGCAACAGACACACCAACACAGACACACCAACAGACACACCATCGGCAGCGCTTCGTTAGTTCCACCCCGCCTAGTTCCGCCCACTTCCCCTCCACATTCCGCAGAGAGACAGCGGAATCAGACATCTTTCCAGACCTCGTACACTTCAGTTGGGGGTGGGGGTGGAGGGTAGGGGTGGGGGGTGAGGGGTGGACGGCAGGGGGTACGGCTGGGGAGATGGAGAGGGGATGGAGGGTAGGGATGGGGGTGAGGGGTGGACGGCAGGGGGTACGGCTGGGGAGATGGAGAGTGGGGATGGAGGGTAGGGATGGGGGTGAGGGGTGGACGGCAGGGGGTACGGCTGGGGTTATGAAGGGTGAAGGTGGGGGGCCTCCCGACTTGGAAGATGTTCTGTATTCAAGATATGTTGACTGAACGATTGAAAGCAGCTGCTGGTGTTACTGGCGACAAAGGTGCGTGTCTCCCCCCAGTCGACCGTCACCATGTGGATGTAGTCAGGGGCACCGACGTGTGTGGACGTTGCTGGCAACGTGTCGTTATCACCGTCACTGTATTCCACTGGACGGCTCATCACTTGAAATGACGTCAGCTACCGTCGCGTGCATGCAACATTGCGAGATGTTGTTGCCAACATCATTCCAACTGTAGTACAGTGCATGGTCGTTTCTCGACGGCGCAGAGGATGATGACAAGAACTGTCCTCTACAGTAAAGACATTGCCTGACGTGTCACTTTCCTCAGTAAGGTTACAAGGAAATCCTCGGCCAAGGGCGGGAGGGCGATGTAGACCGGGTGTCCCACAGGCAGCTTCACCCGTGGGCATAAGTCAGGCGTGAACGCCATTACACAGTGCCCGAGACTTGGCGACGTGTCCCCATTGCTAGAGGAAGACGTCTCACTACTGGGGAGTCAGGAAAAGACATACCACTACGACGCGGGTGCACACACGAAACAGACAACTGCAAACTCCGACCCACGCAGCAGACAGGCTGACATGAGGCGCCAGAAACGAGATCAGAGACCCAGACGCACTGGGGGCCGCTCTCCTTGCACGACTGGAAAGCACTGGGATGGGCAACGCAAGACGCAGACAGAAATGACAAGAAAGATATGTAGGAAACCGAATCAGATGAAACCGATAGACACAGAAGTCTGAAAAGGAGTTGTGAGATGTGGGGGCATTCTGTGGCACAGAATGGCGTGATGGTGGGGAGATAGAGGAAGAGAGAGGACAAATGGATGAGTGGATGGCTGGGATAAGGGGTCAGTGAGCGTTTACGGCCATCAGCCAGTGCAGGCTCTGCAAGGTTACTGAAAACTCCAATAGCTGCTGTTAGCCGGAATGCGAAGTGCGGCTCCGTTTTCCCTGTCATTCTAGTTTTTCAAGTTGCGTAGGAAGACGTGGCGGGTGTGTTTTTGGCGCCAGGAGTCGGCAGGAAGGTCAGAAAGAGCTAAGAAGGGAAAGCCTGAGCACAAGCAAGAAAGGGAGAAGGCGTACGGAGAGAAGAAATAAAATGGAAAGAATGGACTGATGAATAACTGGGAGCTGAATTCAGTAAGACATCATGCATAAATAATAATGCGAGAATACTCTCTACGGGAAACTCGATATTCGTGAAGATGAAAACCGCAATCAATCAATGCTGAATTTCCATCTCGAATCAGTTTTTAAGATGAATCGACTGACACCGTTTATCACGCGACATTCAGAGTTAAGCCACTGAAGGGAGACAACTTTGAGTGTGAAAGGTTAAAAAGATAGACAAATCTACGACGTAGAAGAAACGCGCTACAGCTGGGGGAGTGGAGCGGGGAGGGGAGGGGAGGAGAGGGGAGGGGTGGGGGAGGGGGGAGGGTAAGCTGGACGTCACCACGCCGCATCAGCAGCCATTGCCCAATGAAGACAGACGACCAGAGCGAGGCACGGCATTACAATGCAGCGTCCTGCTGATGTCTGGAGTTTGTCACAACACGCTGCACTGCCTACACTGGCTGTAGTGGCTGTAGTGGCTGCACTGGCTGCAGTAACTGTAGTGGCTGTAGTGCCTACACTGGCTGTAGTGGCTGTAGTGGCTGCACTGGCTGCAGTGGCTGCACTGCCTACACTGGCTGTAGTGGCTGTAGTGGCTGCACTGGCTGTGCCTTAACGCCATCGACAGCCCCAGGAACTCTCGCCCTAGCACCGCTACCAAAGTTCTCGCCTTTTTGCCCAGGTGTTTCTGCAAAGCTCTATGCAATTTATAAAGGTCAATTTTCTCACGTCGCCGATGTACGGGTAATAATACAACATGGCCAAGCGATCTTGAGAAAAATGAAACACTCTCGAAACTCCGTTGCTGGTCAGTTTGAACTTTAAATAACAGAAAAGAGCAGGGGAGGTATATATATGTGCTGCCCGATGGGGGTCAAGGTCTCCATTACCAGAGGGTATCCACGAGCAGACAGCCCCAGGGGTCGCCATCACTCCCTCTCCAGTGACCGACACTATCATTGTGACACCTACCAGACAGCCCCAGGGGGCGCCATCACCCCCACTCCAGTGACCGACACTATCATTGTGACACCTACCAGACAGCCCCAGGGGGCGCCATCACTCCCACTCCAGTGACCGACACTATCATTGTGACACCTACCAGACAGCCCCAGGGGGCGCCATCACCCCCACTCCAGTGACCGACACTATCATTGTGACACCTACCAGACAGCCCCAGGGGGCGCCATCACCCCCACTCCAGTGACCGACACTATCATTGTGACACCTACCAGACAGCCCCAGGGGGCGCCATCACTCCCACTCCAGTGACCGACACTATCATTGTGACACCTACCAGACAGCCCCAGGGGGCGCCATCACTCCCACTCCAGTGACCGACACTATCATTGTGACACCTACCAGACAGCCCCAGGGGGCGCCATCACTCCCACTCCAGTGACCGACACTATCATTGTGACACCTACCAGACAGCCCCAGGGGGCGCCATCACTCCCACTCCAGTGACCGACACTATCATTGTGACACCTACCAGACACCCCCAGGGGGCGCCATCACTCCCACTCCAGTGACCGACACTATCATTGTGACACCTACCAGACAGCCCCAGGGGGCGCCATCACTCCCACTCCAGTGACCGACACTATCATTGTGACACCTACCAGACAGCCCCAGGGGGCGCCATCACTCCCACTCCAGTGACCGACACTATCATTGTGACACCTACCAGACAGCCCCAGGGGGCGCCATCACTCCCACTCCAGTGACCGACACTATCATTGTGACACCTACCAATGTACGTCCGGGTTAACGAAAACGGATGAGGAGACCAGTCGCCCTGACACCAGAGGTCAGTGCCTACAGTATCATGAGATGCCTATTCCCCCGCTCACGTCCGCCAATCATCTATCAGTAGAGCTGGAGTAAACAAAATATTATTTGCCGTTTGTCCAGTTCTATTGCGCGGTTGTGTGATTATCCAGGTCAGCGAGTCCAATCTCGACACACTTCTCGTTATTATATTCTCTTTCATCATGCTAAGCTAACATGGCGATTGCTCAGTTGAGTTGACTAGGGGAGTCACTACTTGGAGGAAGTGACGCAACAAACATGGCGAAATACGAGGAAAGCAATCTCACTGGTTCGGAGGTTCCTGACTGCACTGCTACCTGAAGACCCCGTAAGTGGACGGGACATCAAAGCGGTGGTACCGGTGTATTTGTCGACAGCTCCGCACGAGTTTCTTCAATCTTAGCGAAGCTTCCAGTAAAGGAGATGTGAGAGTCTACTAAACAGCCACCACCGATGGAGAGGAAAAAAGAAGGAATTCATTGTTCCTAGACGCCAGCTGTAGCTGTGAGCGATTAGGAAGGAAATGGGGCCAAATTGCCCTTTAACTCCCACACGTGGCATCAGGAAATCGGGTTAGTGAGAAGCAGGGTGACGGTTCTAAAAGACCGGGATGACCTCACACTAGAGCGATAACTTCCGACCGAGGAAGGCCAGGGCAGATGTTGTGACACTAGGAAGGCCAGGGCAGATGTTTTGACACTAGGAAGGCCAGGGCAGATGTTTTGACACTAGGAAGGCCAGGGCAGATGTTGTGACACGAGGAAGGCCAGGGCAGATGTTTTGACACTAGGAAGGCCAGGGCAGATGTTTTGACACTAGGAAGGCCAGGGCAGATGTTTTGACACTAGGGAGGCCAGGGCAGATGTTTTGACACGAGGAAGGCCAGGGCAGATGTTTTGACACTAGGGAGCAGCAGCGGCTCCTCAGTAATCCAACCACAGCCACAACAGAAATGGAGAGCGAGGCTGAGGAGGCAGGGGTTGCGTTATCTTCCACTACTGGGCCCAGGAAGAAGAGACTCCGACCAAGAACTGACACTGGGAACACAAGCCCAGGACGACTGCGTCCAACAAGGGCAAAACACCGGCAGACTTGGACACGGCGGCGCTCTACTCGACTCCACTGAACCATTCTGCTTGGTGCTGGGAGTAGTCAAAACAAGGTCACTGCCAGGAGCTGCGGCAACTGTTTGTCCTATTACAAAGCCAACGCCATGGAAACAGGGTCGCATGAAGTTAGCAACGTTTTACAAACACAAAAAAAATCATACCACTCTCAGAAGCACTTGTTTTATTTGCATCCATCAACATCTTTGACTAACAGTCTCCTCATGTGAGAATCTGTTTCTTATTTCATCATATATCTCCAGTCCACCTTCTCTCCATTCGTCGTTCCATCTCTCTCTGTCTCTGTTTCTCCCACCCTCTCCATGCTCCATCTTTAATGGAGCCACCAGACCAGCACCACGCACTGTCCAAGGATGATGGCCTTGGGCCTCCACTGCCCTCCCCCTAGCAGCACGTGGCAGAGGCTGGAGAGAGCGGTCTCGAGGAATGTGGCCCTGATGCCACCCCACGTGTTCGCATTCCACTGGTCGTATTTTCCCCAGGCCTCGCTGTCGCCAACAATGTCTTCACTACCCCTGTCTCCCTCTCATCACCCCCCCCCCCGCTCTCTCTCATCACACCCCCCCCCCCGCTCTCTCTCATCACCCCCCCCCCCCCCGCTCCCGCTCTCTCATCACCCCCCGCTCTCTCTCATCATCCCCCGCTCTCATTCTCATCACCCCCCGAGCTCTCTCTCTCTCATCACACACCCCCCCCCCCGCTCTCTCTCATCACCCCCCGCTCTCTCTCATCACCTCCGCTCTCTCTCTCTCATCACCCCCCGCTCTCTCTCTCTCATCACCCCTTGCTCTCTCTCTCTCTCATCACCCCCCGCTCTCTCTCTCATCACCCCACCCCACCCCGGCTCTCTCTCTCATCACCCCCCGCTCTCTCTCTCATCACCCCACCCCCCGCTCTCTCTCTCTCTCTCTCTCTCTCTCATCACCCCCCGCTCTCTCTCTCATCACCCCCCGCTCTCTCTCTCTCTCATCACCCCCCGCTCTCTCTCTCTCTCATCACCTCCGCTCTCTCTCTCATCACCCTCCGCTCTCTCTCTCATCACCCCCCGCTCTCTCTCTCATCACCCCCCGCTCTCTCTCTCATCACTCCCCGCTCTCTCTCTCTCTCTCTCATCAAACCCCCCTCTCTCTCTCATCAAACCTCTCTCTCTCTCTCTCTCATCACCCCCCGCTCTCTCTCTCATCACCTCCGCTCTCTCTCTCATCACCCCCGCTCTCTCTCTCATCACCCCCCGCTCTCTCTCTCATCACCCCCCGCTCGCTCTCTCATCACCCCCCGCTCTCTCTCTCTCATCACCTCCGCTCTCTCTCTCATCACCTCCGCTCTCTCTCTCATCACCCCCCGCTCTCTCTCTCTCTCTCATCACCCCCCGCTCTCTCTCTCATCACCCCCCGCTCTCTCTCTCATCACCCCCCGCTCTCTCTCATCACCCCCCCGCTCTCTCTCTCATCACCCCCCGCTCTCTCTCTCTCTCATCACCCCCTGCTCTCTCTCTCTCATCACCTCCGCTCTCTCTCTCATCACCCCCCGCTCTCTCTCTCTCTCTCATCACCCCTTGCTCTTATTCTCATCATCCCCCGCTCTCTCTCTCTCTCTCTCTAATCACACACACACACACACACACACACACACACACACACAAACACACACACACAGACACACACACACACACACACACACACACACACCCACACACCCCGCTCTCTCTCTCATCAATCCTCTTTCTCCCTCTCATCACCCCCACCCCCCCGCTCTCTTGCTGTCTGTCTATCTGTCTGTCTGTCTGTCTGTCTGTCTGTCTGTCTCTCTCTCTCTCTCTCTCACTCACTCTATATATGTCTCCCTCTCTCACCACTCTTATCTCATCTCTCACCAAACTCTTCCTTTTCCACATATTTGCCCCCTTCAGCCATGTCCATCTCTATCATACAAGCCTCTGGTCTCCAGCTTGGGATGCCCGCAGTTAACGGTTACGGTGTTCGAGGCTACACGGAATCTAGAATTGCAGCAATAAACAACGTGCCCGACTGGCATTGCTTTCTCCCACCCGGGAGTAAAACCGGGTATCCGTTAGGGCAGCAAAGGGGTAGCACGTTCAACCCTTGATGTGACCGTGCGCCTGCATGGAGTTGGACTACACGCCAGGGAGTGGAAGTGGTGCCTGTCTGTACGTGTCTTACGTCTCTGTGACGTCAGGTGCCAGCACAGGAGTTACCAAGTGACAAAACGATGAAGGAGTACAGTAAATGGTGGTTTGAACCCCACGTAACAGTGATAAATTGCCAAATAAAACAAATATGTTAACCCTTTTCCATCTCTCTGTCTGGAGTGCTTTTCTTTCTCGTTCCTCTCCAGTTCAGTGGCTGCGACTGAAATGTTTAGGGAGGCATTCCCTTCTTTTCTGCAAAGGACGCAACGGTTCTGACGCTGCTGGCGCTCACATGCAGGAAGACTTGACGCGGCAGGAAAGCCGTAACTCACAAAACATGGACCCTGCCCGACGCACAGGCGGCCATAAAACCGCGGGGCACTGACGGTGAGCATGACAGCAACACGACGCTGAGGCTGGAGTCCAGATTGATCTCTCTCCCCCTGCCTGCCTTTGCGTCCTCCAGCCTTCAAAACAGGCGCTCGTGAAAACAGACTGCTGAAGAAAAGCTAAGGAGACGAGTGGAGCGGGGGGCTCCCCCACTCCGTTCATCCTTCATCCCCCAGTGAGACACAGTTAGAGATGATTAAGAGCTGGCGTAACAGGAGAGAAAAAAATATCCCACTGCAAGCTTGTTTGATTTCCCTGACATAATTCGCCTCCTGCCTTCGACAGGTACGGAAATGAGTTTAATCAAATGGTTTTCAAAAATCGTCCAGTGCACCACGGCTTCTCTCTAAATTACACAACACGTTAGGAAAATAATAACTTTATTTGGAGACAAAAACGTCTACATCAAAGAACCTAGAATTCAAACGACAGAGGCATATCGGTGGAGAGGAAGAGGGGGGTAAAACGACAGAGGCATATCGGTGGTGAGGAAGAGGGGGGTAAAACGACAGAGGCATATCGGTGGAGAGGAAGAGGGGGGTAAAACGACAGAGGCATATCGGTGGAGAGGAAGAGGGGGGTAAAACGACAGAGGCATATCGGTGATGAGGAAGAGGGGGGTAAAATAACAGAGGCATATCGGTGGAGAGGAAGAGGGGGGTAAAACGACAGAGGTACATCGGTGGAGAGGAAGAGGGAGTAAAACGACAGAGGCATATCGGTGGTGAGGAAGAGGGGGTAAAACGACAGAGGCATATCGGTGGTGAGGAAGAGGGGGTAAAACGACAGAGGCATATCGGTGATAAGGAAGAGGGGGGTAAAACGACAGAGGCATATCGGTGGTGAGGAAGGGGGGGGGGTAAAATGACAGAGGCATATCGGTGGTGAGGAAGGGGGGGGGGGGGGGGGGTTAAAACGACAGAGGCATATCGGCGATGAGGAAGAGGAGGGGTAAAACGACTAAAAGCTCAAGGCGTGCTGTAAAATCAACGTCTGACACACGCGTTGGACAAATAAATATTCCTTGTACAGTTTTGGCAATTGTGGAATCTTCAAGAAGACCCGAGGTGCCGGGAACGGTCATGGGAGGGACTGTGGTGGCATTGAAAGGAATGGGAGTAGGACAGCAGAGAGGGACTGTGGTGGCATTGAAAGGAATGGGAGTAGGACAGCAGAGAGGGACTGTGGTGGCATTGAAAGGAATGCGAGTAGGACAGCAGAGAGGGACTGTGGTGGCATTGAAAGGAATAGGAGTAGGACAGCAGAGAGGGACTGTGGTGGCATTGAAAGAAATGGGAGTAGGACAGCAGAGAGGGACTGTACATTGAAAGGAATGGGAGTAGGACAGCAGAGAGGGACTGTGGTGGCATTGAAAGGAATGGGAGTAGGACAGCAGAGAGGGACTGTGGTGGCATTGAAAGGAATGGGAGTAGGACAGCAGAGAGGGACTGTACATTGAAAGGAATGGGAGTAGGACAGCAGAGAGGGACTGTACATTGAAAGGAATGGGAGTAGGACAGCAGAGAGGGACTGTACATTGAAAGGAATGGGAGTAGGACAGCAGAGAGGGACTGTGGTGGCATTGAAAGGAATGGGAGTAGGACAGCAGAGAGGGACTGTGCATTGAAAGGAATGGGAGTAGGACAGCAGAGAGGGACTGTGCATTGAAAGGAATGGGAGTAGGACAGCAGAGAGGGACTGTGCATTGAAAGGAATGGGAGTAGGACAGCAGAGAGGGACTGTGGTGGCATTGAAAGGAATGGGAGTAGGACAGCAGAGAGCAACAGTCCTGAGTGAGGCCCGCTCTGTGGAGCCCCCACTCTCAAGTCTTTCTCGCGGCAAGGTGCAGGGGAGCCACCCTCAGCGCAAGCCCCAGCGGGGCGCCGGACACGAATTAGCGGAGATGTCTGCTCCAGATACCACTGAATTTATTCATCAGACTTCAGGCGGTTCGGATTTCTGGGGCGTTATTCATAATCGGTCCCAGGGATGGAACATTTGGACAAAGGCTAAACTCGGTGGGTGTGTCGTAAATGATTACGCCCGTCACAGAGGTGCGCCATTCAAGACGTTCCGAGGGCATCTGCGTTAGGCTCTTGTCTTCTTCCTGCTGCAGAGAGGCAGGGTGGAGCCAGAGGGATCCGAGCACCAGCAAGGCGCCATGGGAAGGCCTATCAGCCTTTGTAGGTTATATATGGCCATTAAGCACGAACATCACTACAATAGTTTAAAGTAAACGCAAATCAAGTCACGATGTCCCTATCTATTCGCCTCTTATGAATCGCATAGGGGGCTGTGACAGGGGGGCTGTGGCAGGGGGGCTGTGACAGGGGGCTGTGACAGGGGGCTGTGGCAGGGGGCTGTGACAGGGGGCTGTGACAGGGGGCTGTGACAGGGGGCTGTGACAGGGGGGCTGTGGCAGGGGGGCTGTGACAGGGGGCTGTGACAGGGGGCTGTGATAGGGGATGTGGCAGGGGGGCTGTGACAGGGGGCTGTGACAGGGGGCTGTGATAGGGGATGTGGCAGGGGGGCTGTGACAGGGGGCTGTGGCAGAGGGGCTGTGGCAGGGGGCTGTGACAGGGGGCAGTGGCAGAGGGGCTGTGACAGGGGGCTGTGGCAGGGGGCTGTGGCAGGGGGTTGTGACAGGGGGCTGTGGCAGGGGGCTGTGACAGGGGGCTGTGACAGGGGGCTGTGGCAGGGGGTTGTGACAGGGGGCTGTGACAGGGGGCTGTGGCAGGGGGCTGTGACAGGGGGCTGTGGCAGGGCGCCTTGTGGATTATCCACTAACGTCTGGGGATTTCTGTGCTGACGAGTCAATAGGGCGCACGGAGGCAGCTCCTATACATGTACAGCGGGTTGAAGGACATATGAAAATCAAAGTACTACACGACATTTTCATACGAAAAATAAAATCTGCTTCAGTTTCATTAAAAAGTGTAGGCAATCTTTTCATTTTTGACATGGGAACGTTGGCAACTTTCATGATTTCCGAGATGTACTATGCACCTATACCAAAGCAAATGTTTCAGGTTGCTTCCACGAACTTCGGCGGGGACATTCAAAACACAATGTTTATTACCATGGGATCATCACAACACAAGAGAAGTGAAAACATATTTGGTCGAAAAAGAACGCCTCGTCCTAATTCTCTCTATGAGAGCAGACCCATCATACCCGCCATGCGTGCCACATTCACGAAGTCGAGACAGTACATGTACACCGAGCTACGTTGCTTGATGAAGAGCGAGCAGGCGTGGTGCGTGTCCAAAGCTGGGGACCACAGTTGCCTGAATTTTGCACTCCAAGATATGTAAACTGAGAGCTGGAGATAAGTACTGATTTCTTAAACAGGCTGAGTAAACACACGAACACATTCATCGTAGCGCCGTCACCGCCAAAGACACAGTTAGGGCCAGAACATAATGAGGGTGTTCAGGTCAGGGAACCCTTTACAGCGGCATCCGCCAGGAAGACGTCGAGCATCGTGGTGCCTTAATCTCAGAACTGCATCTCTGGCTCTCCTTGTTTCCGCGGTAATGCCTTCGCACTCGAGGTAGAGTGCTGTTCAACAGGTAGTATTTTCCCTTCGCACTCGAGGTCGAGTGCTGTTCAACAGGTAGTATTTTCCCATTAAACAGAACAATTTGCACCTGAGCAAGTTCCCCGCCTTTCAAAAACACTTTCCTTCTTGCAGATCAGATGAGCAAAACATCTTCGCCTGTCTGTGTTTTTCAAGACAACAACTCTTTCCGCCAAAATTCTTTCAGGTGCCGAGGAAAATTCGCCCCCAAAATAAACGAACTCGGCATTCGCACGATTTGCCTTAAACTGATAAGTCGACCACGTGCCGCAGGACTTACCGGGATTTTCAGTCAAAGACAGGAAAGAAGCCATCTTGAAGTAGCACTTAGCGTCGTGACAGCAACAGGCTTTGACGCGGCCGACTTCAATCTTCGCACCTCGTTAAGCATGAAAGACAGGAGGCAGCGCGAAGCCAGCAAGAGCGACAAAAAGTGACGAGGGCCGGAGATCCGTGGAGATGACGCACGCAGAGCGTCGTAATTGAGCGAGAGTGGGTGGTCGTGTACACTCGGGTCAACTACTGGTCCCGCGGTCGCTTCCTGTTAGCGTGCAGCACGTGGCTCTGGCTGCAGGAGTCCTGGCACGGCCATTTACCGCAGCTTTCTTCTCCAATCTGCTCCCTTCCCACCTGTCTTGGCTCCATAGAGATTTAAACACGATACGCAGCCACTATGCAGCTGAAGTCTGGAGGTCATGGTCAGCCACCATCCACTACAAAAGCGGTAGTTAGTACAGACTGTCGTCTGTCAACATATGGAAAACGTGACAGCATCTCTCTCTCTCTCTCTCTCTCTCTCTCTCTCTCTCTCACACACACACACACACACACACACACACACACACACACACACACACACACACACACACACCACACCACCACCACCACCACCACCCCTTCTGCCCCAACATGCAGGCAGCTGTTCATTATCTGATGAGAACCTTGCCGGTGAGTGACTCAGGGCATCTGCTGTCTTGATAAAACTCATCAGTTTGCCGACAAGGCACTCGCCTAAAGTTTCACTTCATTTGCAGTTCATGAGCAGACGGCGCGAGGGCGGATAAGAGGTGCACAGTCACTACTCAGGGCGGATTACAGGTGCACAGACACTACTCAGGGCGGATTACAGGTGCACAGACACTACTCAGGGAGGATTACAGGTGCACAGACATTACTCAGGGCGGATTACAGGTGCACAGATACTACTCAGGGCGGATTACAGGTGCACAGACACTACTCAGGGCGGATTACAGGTGCACAGACACTACTCAGGGCGGATTACAGGTGCACAGACACTACTCAGGGCGGATTACAGGTGCACAGACACTACTCAGGGCGGATTACAGGTGCACAGTCACTACTCAGGGCGGATTACAGGTGCACAGACACTACTCAGGGCGGATTACAGGTGCACAGACACTACTCAGGGCGGATTACAGGTGCACAGACACTACTCAGGGCGGATTACAGGTGCACAGACACTACTCAGGGCGGATTACAGGTGCACAGACACTACTCAGGGCGGATTACAGGTGCACAGACACTACTCAGGGCGGATTACAGGTGCACAGACACTACTCAGGGCGGATTACAGGTGCACAGACACTACTCAGGGCGCATCTGGCGAAAGTCGAGGGCGGCCTGTCGGAGTCTCGCAGTGAAAATTGCTTTGGAAAGGCAAAGCCACGCCTGCTGACTACGGTTTACCTCCCGGAAATACCTGAGCTGCCAAACTCTGTCACCGCAAAATAGAAAGAACGGATTGTACGCTGTTGAGGGGATCAGTAAAGCAAACGCAATCCATTTCTATGAAAGTGACAACCCAAAATGAACACACCAACAGATTTTCGACAATGAATGAATGCCCTTTTTGAACAGCACAATGGATTTTTGTCCCAAGAACTTTGGACCGACGGTCGTCGTTGGCGCCACTTCCGGTTTAACAAGAGGTCTCTTTTCACCAATGCTCGCTTTATTGGTCTCAAGAAAGTAGAGCGTGGGTGGAACCATAGACTCCTGACAATCCAAGAAGGAGCAAACACCTAGCAGCTACCGAGTAGAGCTGAAAACGAAGATGCGTCTGGTGTAGGTAACCCCTGACTTACGACCTCGGGCAATTCCGCTAAAGATCGGGAAACACGTAGAACAATAGCTTCAACAAGTCAGAGCCACCTCTGGTTTGGGGGGACGCGTTCGCCATGACGGCAACAAAGAGCGAAACGGAGAAGTGCCGTTACTGGAGCTGCCAAGCCCTCCTTTGGAAACCTCGTTCATCTCTGCCTCGCCTCAAGCGTAATTGCCACAAGCTATGTTGGGCAGCACCGCCACGAAAACGCCTCATAGATTTCGAAAGCAGCCAACTACTAATGCTTGAGGGAGGAAGGCTACTTTCTCTCTCAACCGGGATTGGTACCAAAATATCAAAACAATGCAAGTAATCGGTGGCGTGAATTCAAGCCGATCCATATCGAAGTCAACACAAAGCCCGATTCTTTATCTCCTCCTTTCGCGTCCTGGCTTACTGCGTGATAACACGGCACTGTTGGGCTCAAAACGCACGCAGCCGTTGGTGTCAACTGGCGTACAAAAGGCATTAAACAAATAGTTCAACAAACAAGCGTGGAAAAAGCACGTGGAAGACCCCGGGACTCCGATAACGCACACACAACTCGTGCCAGAGGCCACGTCAGGGCAAAATAAATTCTGCTGGAAAGGGGAGAGGTACTTACTTGGTGACGGCGATGGCCGACCCTCTCCTCAACCGTTGCGATGCGTGTTCTATCTAATCTATCGCAACAGGCGGGAACTGTAAAACAGGTCTAATTGCAGACGTAATTGTCCACGGCACTAATCTCGACATTTACCACGACCGCAGTTTGTCAACAAAGAAAGCATTCGGCTCTAGTTCTTCAATGGGCCAAGGAGTCATTACAACAGGGTATCCAGCTCGAAAGCCTTTTAATACATTACAATAGACGCCACCCAAAAAAAAACGACACGTGTTTTTCGTCCTGCACTCTTGGTGCAAAGGAAGGCGGCTGCAATCGTCTTTAAAGCAACAAGAGCTGCAATGAAATTACATCACGTAAAACACAGGAAATACCCTACAGTTACAGACATTAAAGTTCTTCCGTCATAAAGTTGGAAAAAGCAACTTCACAGCGAATCATTTCTTCCACACCCCTCGAGGGCTTCATTTATTGACAAGAAGTCTCAACTTTTCCTCGAGATTCCGAAACGCCTCTGGAAGGGTTCTGTGGCCATCAACAGCGATAAGGCACGGGTCATCCAACACGTCTCTGCGCGGCGTGTTCTGGAAAAGCGGCCGTGAGGGACGGGCTGCAAGGGGAGCTATTTGGGCAGCAGTCATCCACGGGGCGCAATCTTGTCCAATCCCAGGGCCGGACCAAATGAGTTGTGGGGGGGGGGTTCCTTTTTGGTTGGGGGGGACAAATCAGCGAAGTGGCGAAGCCACGAGCGCGCGCCGGCGAAGCAGGCGCGCAAACTAGGGGGGTCCGGGGGCATGCCCCCCCGGAAATTTTTTGAAAAACGGTTAAAATCTGTGCAATCTGGTGCATTCTGGGCCTTGTTTTGAGGGGTAAGAGCAGCATTGTTTTTGGAGACACACACAAAAAATATATTTTTTTTAAAAACTCAAACCAAGGTACATGGTTTTTCTAGGGGGGGGGGGGGGGGTTCCGGAACCCCAGAAACCCCCCCCTGGGTCCGGCCCTGAATCCCACGGAGTTGCGATGCCTGACCTGGGACGGAGATGACCAAGCCGATTGCTGCTGCCGCTGCCAATATACGCACAAATATTTAGCGGAGATGGGGTCGTGGAGAGGTCAGAGGAGCAAAAAAGTCGTTCCCAATCCCTATCGCGCCAACATCTCGGAAGCGCGGGGGCCATGCAGGGCCAGCCAATATGTCTGCCTCGCGCGAGGTGGACACTCGTCAGATGACCACGTCCCGTCACGCCGTATATCTGGACGTCAGGGCATCCAGGCGGACAGGGAGATCTCTCCCCTAGTGACGCATGTTCCTAACTGGTACAGAAAGGTCATGCATCACTCGCCTCGGAATACATGTTCTACTACCAGCTCTCATAAAATCGGGGAAGATGGGTGGGAGTAGGGTGGAGAGAGAAGAGATTGGATGATGTTTGTGAGATAATCGAAAAACGGCACCAGGATCGTAGTGAAGAAGCAGCTTTAAAAAACAACTTAAGTAAGGTTCACAGAAACAGGTCAACTGACTTTCTGTGCATTTCCTTCATGTAGATTACCCTGCACATTTGATAAACTAATCCATTAGTGCGTTGACGTTCGAAGCCAATACACAGACTGACGACACCATCACAAGTGGAAGTAAGCCTGCAGCGGGGAGGTAAGCCTGCAGCGGGGAAGTAAGCCTGCAGCGGGGAGGTAAACCTGCAGCGGGGAAGTAAGCCTGCAGCGGGGAAGTAAGCCTGCAGTGGGGAGGCAAGCCTGCAGCGGGGAAGTAAGCCTGCAGTGGGGAAGTAAGCCAGCAGCGGGGAAGTAAGCCTGCAGCGGGGAAGTAAGCCTGCAGTGGGGAGGCAAGCCTGCAGTGGGGAGGTAAGCCTGCAGCTGGGAAGTAAGCCTGCAGCGGGGAAGTAAACCTGCAGCGGGGAAGTAAGCCTGCAGCGGGGAAGTAAGCCTGCAGCGGGGAAGTAAGCCTGCAGGGGGGAAGTAAGCCTGCAGCGGGGAAGTAAGCCTGCGGCGGGGAAGTAAGCCTGCAGCGGGGAGGTAAGCCTGCAGCGGGTAGGTAAGCCTGCAGCTGGGAAGTAAGCCTGCAGCGGGGAGGTAAGCCTGCAGCGGGGAAGTAAGCCTGCAGCGGGGAAGTAAGCCTGCAGCGGGGAAGTAAGCCTGCAGCGGGGAAGTAAGCCTGCAGCGGGGAAGTAAGCCTGCAGCGGGGAAGTAAGCCTGCAGTGGGGAAGTAAGCCTGCAGCGGGGAAGTAAGCCTGCAGCGGGGAAGTAAGCCTGCAGCGGGGAAGTAAGCCTGCAGCGGGGAGGTAAGCCTGCAGTGGGGAAGCAAGCCTGCAGTGGGGAAGTAAGCCTGCAGCGGGGAGGTAAGCCTGCAGCGGGGAAGTAAGCCTGCAGCGGGGAAGCAAGACTGCAGCAAGGAAGTAAGCCTGCAGTGGGGAAATAACCCTGCAGCGGGGAAGTAAGCCTGCAGCGGGGAAGTAAGCCTGCAGCGGGGAGGTAAACCTGCAGCGGGGAATTAAGCCTGCAGCGGGAAGTAAGCCTGCAGCGGGGAAGTAAGCCTGCAGCGGGAAGTAAGCCTGCAGCGGGGAAGTAAGCCTGCAGCGGGGAAGTAAGCCGGCAGCGGGGAAGTAAGCCTGCAGCAAGGAAGTAAGCCTGCAGCGGGAAGTAAGCTTGCAATGTGGAGGCAAGCCTGCAGCGGGGAAGTAAGCCTGCAGCGGGGAAGTAAGCCTGCAGCGGGGAAGTAAGCCTGCAGCGGGGAAGTAAGCTTGCAATGTGGAGGCAAGCCTGCAGCGGGGAAGTAAGCCTGTAGCGGGGAAGTAAGCCTGCAGCGGGGAAGCAAGACTGCAGCAAGGAAGTAAGCCTGCAGCGGGGAAGTAAGTCTGCAATGTGGAAGTAAGCCTGCAGCGGGGAGGCAAGCCTGCCGCGGGGAAGTAAGCCTGCAGTGGGAAAGTAAGCCTGCAGCAAAGAAGTAAGCCTGCAGCGGGAAAGTAAGCCTGCAGTGGGGAAGTAAGCCTGCAGCGGGGAAGTAAGCCTGCAGCGGGGAAGTAAGCCTGCAGTGGGGAAGTAAGCCTGCAGCGGGGAGGTAAGCCTGCAGCGGGGAAGCAAGACTGCAGCAAGGAAGTAAGCCTGCAGCGGGGAAGTAAGCTGCAGCGGGGAAGTAAGCCTGCAGTGGGGAAGTAAGCCTGCAGCGGGGAAGCAAGACTGCAGCAAGGAAGTAAGCCTGCAGCGGGGAAGTAAGCCTGCAGTGGGGAGGCAAGCCTGCAGTGGGGAAGTAAGCCTGCAGCGGGGAAGTAAGCCTGCAGCGGGGAAGTAAACCTGCAGCGGGGAAGTAAGCCTGCAGCGGGGAAGTAAGCCTGCAGCGGGGAAGTAAGCCTGCAGCGGGGAAGTAAGCCTGCAGCGGGGAAGTAAGCCTGCAGCGGGGAGGTAAGCCTGCAGCGGGGAGGTAAGCCTGCAGCTGGGAAGTAAGCCTGCAGCGGGGAGGTAAGCCTGCAGTGGGGAGGTAAGCTTGCAGCGGGGAAGTAAGCCTGCAGCGGGGAGGTAAGCCTGCAGCGGGGAAGCAAGCCTGCAGCGGTGAAGTAAGCCTGCAGTGGGGAAGTAAGCCTGCAGCGGGGAGGTAAGCCTGAAGCGGGGAGGCAAGCCTGCAGCGGGGAAGAGTGTGAAATGCCGTATCTGTGTGCGAAGTATCAGCAAGGTAGCCACAGTAAAGCACAGGGGCGGAAGCAGACATTTATTTAAGGAACGCCAGACACAGGTCTGTTTGTCTGGCAGACCGTTTGAAGTTGCCTGCCGGGTAAACTCCGCTCGGAGCCAACTGCTCCAGTGGTGAAAGACCGCGATGTTTGCGCCTGTGACCTACGCCATGTTTACTGGCTCATCTTTGAGCTCAAGGCTTTCTTCGCGTGCCACTTCAAACAAGGCGTCAGATTTCAAATTTCTCATAAATGCTTTGGCCATGTAACAAGGTCCAAACGTTGCTTTTTGCACGTCAAGGCTCGCATCAGAGGGAAAATAAAATATGCCCCGTTCCTCTGACGAATTTCCACAGACGTCGCCTGCAAAATTATCTGGCAACATCACTGAGCATGGAGACTAGGCCAGGCATGGGGCACCACAAACATTGGTGCTAGGCCAGGCATGGGGCACCACAAACATTGGTGCTAGGCCAGGCATGGGGCACCACAAACATTGGTGCCGCCAACCGTAGGTTCTGGGAGATGAAAGCTTCCCCAATCTCTTCAGGGCTTCTTGTTGTTCAGAACGCTGGCAGCAGGGGAAATCGGCCGAAGCTGGTTGGAAAGCCCGGTACCTACGGGTCCCTGCAATAGTCCATCATGGCGGCACGGCTCGCGTTTGGCGCTCACCAACACCAACTCCACACCTGACGCGGGCGACCAGCCAGGCGTGCAGTTGGCACCACACACTCCTGGAGCAATCAGGGTGGTCCAGGAAAGACGGACGAATGAAGAGAGAAGGAAAGAAAGAAAAAAACTCGTTCCCATAAACCAGAGGAGGATTTCACCCTGACATATGGCGGCAGTTAGCAGGATGTTGTGACACGGCGCCGAGGTAAGCGTGTTTGTTCAGCGCCTCCCTGCCCCCACCCCATTACCTCATCCCCTGTCATGATAGGAGCCGCCCGAGCCTGCAATCGGCCGTCTGCATTTCCGCCAAGCGTCGAGACGATGAATTAGGCTTTGGGAAAACAGACTTGGAGGAGAAGGACACTACCACGTCTTATCTGGTGTCGGTGGAAATCGCGGGTCTTAGCAAGTAAAACTACCCCGTCTTATCTGGTGTCGGTGGAAATCGCGGGTCTTAGCAAGTAAAACTACCACGTCTTATCTGGTGTCGGTGGAAATCGCGGGTCTTAGCAAGTAAAACTACCACGTCTTATCTGGTGTCGGTGGAAATCGCGCGTCTTAGCAAGTAAAACTACCCCGTCTTATCTGGTGTCGGTGGAAATCGCGGGTCTTAGCAAGTAAAACTACCACGTCTTATCTGGTGTCGGTGGAAATAGCGCGTCTTAGCAAGTAAAACTACCACGTCTTATCTGGTGTCGGTGGAAATCGCGGGTCTTAGCAAGTAAAACTACCACGTCTTATCTGGTGTCGGTGGAAATCGCGGGTCTTAGCAAGTAAAACTACCACGTCTTATCTGGTGTCGGTGGAAATCGCGCGTCTTAGCAAGTAAAACTACCACGTCTTATCTGGTGTCGGTGGATATCGCGGGTCTTAGCAAGTAAAACTAAGCGCTCGTGTTGTCTTGGAGGAGAAGGAAACTACCACGTCTTATCTGGTGTCGGTGGAAATCGCGCGTCTTAGCAAGTAAAACTACCACGTCTTATCTGGTGTCGGTGGAAATCGCGGGTCTTAGCAAGTAAAACTACCACGTCTTATCTGGTGTCGGTGGAAATCGCGGGTCTTAGCAAGTAAAACTACCACGTCTTATCTGGTGTCGGTGGAAATCGCGGGTCTTAGCAAGTAAAACTACCACGTCTTATCTGGTGTCGGTGGAAATCGCGCGTCTTAGCAAGTAAAACTACCACGTCTTATCTGGTGTCGGTGGAAATCGCGCGTCTTAGCAAGTAAAACTAAGCGCTCGTGTTGTCTTGCTAGCGGTGAGAACAAAGGACATGACGCGCTTTTTGGGGGACAGTTTCACAGCGAGTCCGGGTAATGACATCACAGTGTGGAATGCTGAATTCGCACGAAGGCATGCTCGTACAGGAGGGATGGCGAATGTGTGCACTCAGCTTCACAAAACTAGCAACGCTCAGTGAGAGAGAAAGGATGCAGGGGTGGGGGTGGGAGTGGGGGGTGGAGGGGGGGGGGGGGTTGCAGGTTGGCTGGTGGTAGTTTGCAGATAACCAAAAGAAAAAAAAACCTCTTAAAAACGAGAATATCGAAACAGGCAAACGCTCCAAGCACGCACGCAGGCACTATATGCACGTCAGCGATGCTGCATTCCAGCCAAGCGGAAGAAAGACAAACAATGAGGCAGGCAGCTTGCTTGATGGAATACAAATAGGGGAAAACCCCAACCACGAGTAAGCAAAGCAGACGCACGTGCAAGCTCCAGTCACTCAAAAAATACATTGAAGCGGAATTCATGCTGGAAGGCCATGGTCGCTGGGAGCGGCAAGAGCAGCGCTAAGACAAGCAGACACGCTGCCTGAGTGGTGCTCACTCTCTCTCCATCTTGGCTTTTTTCTAGGGGAAAACGCACACTTGATGATGATCTAAGTGGCGGGAACTTGGCGGGAAATCTGGCGCAAGTCAGAGGAGGCGCGCGCCAAGACGAAGACGGTGACGAGGACGACGCAGGGCGCTGCATTATGGCTTGCTCGACACGGAGGGCGTGCAGGCTTTTGCAGTTTATGTCTACTCGCGGCTTTACGGTGGCAGGGAAGAAATGACGGGAATCACAGGAGCTATGGCGCAAATCGACGTCCCGCAGTGGCGCTCTCTGCAAGGAGAACTACGAAAATAGGGCACGTGCCGATTTTTCTTGCTTCTGCCGCGCAGTCTGTTGTCAACAAACCTGAATTCCTCCATGTCGTGCTATCTCTGTTGAGCCCCGCTTTCAAGAGTACTGAAGTTCAGGCTGGACACTGAAGATTCGCACAGTGTGAACGCTTCCTTGACCACTCTCATTTTTGATGTACGATCTACAGCGTCTCTTCCGGTCTTTTTATCGGACCTTCTTGTGGCTAACACATCCATCTTCATCTCCATTTTCGTCTTCGCCTTTTTCTGACAACTACTCTCTCCGTCCCTCCATCCAGTTACTCCTCCATTGAAACACTCGCAATTTCAACCTTCCAGCTCCAGTTCCTGCAATTCAATCTCCACACCACAAGCAACACTCTCGTAGCCATAGGCAACGAACCACGGAAAACGTAGAATGCGATGGATGAATGGATGGATGGAAGGCGTTTTACGGCCTATCAGCCTTTGTAGGCTATGTAAGGCCATAAAGCACGAAAATCACTAGAACAGTTTAGAGTAAATGTAATCCAGTCACGGTGTCCTTAGTTTTTCGCCTCTTACGAAACGTGTAGAGAGACGCGTAGAATGCGACGATCAAAAGCTTCCTCCTCATTCAGGTTAAGCCTCGTCCTAATCTGACGTCTGCCGAGATCGCGAGCAATAAAGGTAAGAGAGGAAGATATAAAACAAGAGTCAGAAATGCGTGCCTGACAGTAAAAGCAACGACCCATCATCTTTGACACATTTCTTGAGCTTCATATATCCATCACTCATTAACGAGCTTTTTAAGTCACGTAGGAAGATGCAAGTCCCAGGTCTTATCAAATTTACGACACGAGTTGTCCCTGTATTTAAGACATGGAGATAACGGTGTCTGTCTGTCTGTCTGTCTGTCTGTCTGTCTGTCTGTCTGTCTGTCTGTCTTCCCCCCCTCTCTCTCTCTCTCTCTCTCTCTCTGTCTCTCTCTCTCTCTCTCTCTCTCTCTCTCTCTCTCTCTCTCTCTCTCTCTCTCTCTCTCTCTTCTCGTTCTTTAAGTTCGCTCCTTTCCCTTCCTAGGTGCTTGTGCGAGCACGTTTCCGCAAATGTATGCAAACTTCATATCAGAGACAAGTTCAATGTCGGCACTGAGTTAACTTCTTTTTCTTCTTAACAGCCCCGTGTAGCTTTCTTCCATGGCAACCATGACTCGAGGAACGAAGCATGCAACAACAACAAAAAACTGAACGTGTCGATTTTTTTTCTTCAGAAGTACGTACCACTTACTTTACATAAAAAGTGCAAAATTCAGTCCGACTTTTCTCTGAAAAGCCAAGGACAGATTCCGACGTCAGTCACACATCCTACATCGCACACTGGTCCATGACCCCGCACTCCTCAAGGAGCCGTGGCTTGCCTTGGGAAACGTTCCATTACAAGAATCACTAGTGAAGCAATCAGATTCAGCATGAATTTTCCTCCCGTGTCGTCTGCTGGCTGATATTCCGAAGACGAGGTCACGCCCCCACTTTCCCAGTCCAGAGAGACACACTGAACGCTTCCGAACATTGGTAACTGTGGTGCATTGACTTCAATCCCGACACTCGTAAGGTCAGCCAAGAGAGAGCTTATAGAAATATGCAGACTCGATCATGACGACTGAGTGGCAGTCCCAGTCACAACGAAATGCCCCCGGGCCGTATCTGTCTCATCATTTCACGTCTCTCCGTTCCAGGGCTCTTGCCTTGCTCCAGTGCCGTCTTCCTTACCGCAAGGCTTTGGCATGCCCATTTCATATGTCTTCAGTATCTTGTGCCTTGCGTCCCTCAGTCGGCTTATCTTGTCCTTCAACCCCTCGTCTTAGGCAACCACCTCCATCCGTGGTTGCGTCACGGAACTACGACGCAATTCGTCAAGGATTTCAATGCCAGTTTCCGCTCCCTGATTCCCAACTTTCCTCCGTCCTTGTTCAAGCTTCCTTCCTTCCTTCTGCACTGCCCTGGTATGCTTCCCTTCACGCCAGCAAGGACGCTCCAATGGCCACCATGGACTTCTGCACTGCCCTGGTGTGCTTCCCTTCACGCCAGCAAGGACGCTCCAATGGCCACCATGGACTTCTGCACTGCCCTGGTGTGCTTCCCTTCACGCCAGCAAGGACGCTCCAATGGCCACCATGGACTTTTGCACTGCCCTGGTGTGCTTCCCTTCATGTCTGCACTGCCCTGGTGTGCTTCCCTTCACGCCAGCAAGGACGCTCCAACGGCCACCATGGACTTCTGCACTGCCCTGGTGTGCTTCCCTTCATGTCTGCACTGCCCTGGTGTGCTTCCCTTCACGCCAGCAAGGACGCTCCAATGGCCACCATGGACTTCTGCACTGCCCTGGTGTGCTTCCCTTCATGTCTGCACTGCCCTGGTATGCTTCCCTTCACGCCAGCAAGGACGCTCCAACGGCCACCATGGACTTCAGCACTGCCCTGGTATGCTTCCCTTCACGCCAGCAAGGACGCTCCAACGGCCACCATGGACTTCTGCACTGCCCTGGTGTGCTTCCCTTCACGCCAGCAAGGACGCTCCAACGGCCACCATGGACTTCTGCACTGCCCTGGTATGCTTCCCTTCACGCCAGCAAGGACGCTCCAATGGCCACCATGGACTTCTGCACTGCCCTGGTATGCTTCCCTTCACGCCTGCAAGGACGCTCCAATGGCCACCATGGACTTCTGCACTGCCCTGGTATGCTTCCCTTCACGCCAGCAAGGACGCTCCAATGGCCACCATGGACTTCTGCACTGCCCTGGTGTGCTTTCCTTCACGTCTGCACTGCCCTGGTGTGCTTCCCTTCACGCCTGCAAGGACGCTCCAACGGCCACCATGAACTTCTGCACTGCCCTGGTATGCTTCCCTTCACGCCTGCACTGCCCTGGTATGCTTCCCTTCACGCCTGCACTGCCACTGTGTGCTTCCCTTCACGTCTGCACTGCCCTGGTATGCTTCCCTTCACGCCTGCACTGCCCTGGTATGCTTCCCTTCACGCCAGCAAGGACGCTCCAACGGCCACCATGGACTTCTGCACTGCCCTGATATGCTTCCCTTCACGCCAGCAAGGACGCTCCAACGGCCACCATGGACTTCTGCACTGCCCTGATATGCTTCCCTTCATGTCTGCACTGCCCTGGTATGCTTCCCTTCACGCCAGCACTGCCCTGGTATGCTTTCCTTCACGCCAGCAAGGACGCTCCAACGGCCACCACGGACTTCAGCACTGCCCTGGTATGCTTCCCTTCACGCCAGCAAGGACGCTCCAACGGCCACCATGGACTTCTGCACTGCCCTGGTATGCTTCCCTTCACGCCAGCAAGGACGCTCCAACGGCCACCATGGACTTCTGCACTGCCCTGATATGCTTCCCTTCACGCCTGCACTGCCCTGGTATGCTTCCCTTCACGCCTGCACTGCCCTGGTATGCTTCCCTTCACGCCTGCACTGCCCTGGTGTGCTTCCCTTCACGCCAGCACTGCCCTGGTATGCTTCCCTTCACGCCTGCACTGCCCTGGTATGCTTCCCTTCACGCCTGCACTGCCCTGGTGTGCTTCCCTTCACGCCAGCACTGCCCTGGTATGCTTCCCTTCACGCCTGCACTGCCCTGGTGTGCTTCCCTTCACGTCTGCACTGCTCTGGTATGCTTCCCTTCACGCCTGCACTGCCCTGATATGCTTCCCTTCACGCCTGCACTGCCCTGGTATGCTTCCCTTCACGCCTGCACTGCCCTGGTATGCTTCCCTTCACGCCTGCACTGCCCTGGTGTGCTTCCCTTCACGCCAGCACTGCCCTGGTATGCTTCCCTTCACGCCTGCACTGCCCTGGTGTGCTTCCCTTCACGCCAGCAAGGACGCTTCAATGGCCACCATGGACTTCTGCACTGCCCTGGTATGCTTCCCTTCACGCCTGCACTGCCCTGGTGTGCTTCCCTTCACGCCAGCACTGCCCTGGTATGCTTCCCTTCACGCCTGCACTGCCCTGGTGTGCTTCCCTGCACGCCAGCAAGGACGCTCCAATGGCCACCATGGACTTCTGCACTGCCCTGGTATGCTTCCCTTCACGCCTGCACTGCCACTGTGTGGTTCCCTTCACGTCTGCACTGCCCTGGTATGCTTCCCTTCACGCCAGCAAGGACGCTCCAACGGCCACCATGGACTTCTGCACTGCCCTGATATGCTTCCCTTCACGCCAGCAAGGACGCTCCAACGACCACCATGGACTTCTGCACTGCCCTGATATGCTTCCCTTCATGTCTGCACTGCCCTGATATGCTTCCCTTCACGCCAGCAAGGACGCTCCAACGGCCACCATGGAAGATGGAAACGACGTCGTCTGCATTATTCCAGCCCAAAGAGCAAGGGCGAGGCAGACCAAGATCTCCATACAGCTTGCCCCCTTCATCCCCAGCTTCCAGGGTGTCCTGTCCTCAAGGCTTTGTGCCCGAGTGATAGATGTCTCTGCAACGCCAGTCAGCGAGGAAGCAGGCAGGACCTTTCTCCCCTCCCTCCACAGCCCTCCTCGAAACAAATGAACTGGGGATGAAAATCGATCGTAATATAGGTTCCAAAGAGAGTAATTTAAAACCTCTTTAAGTGGATTTACCGCTTTCATTAAATCTGAGCAGGAAAAAAGTATGGGCAGCAAGAGAAAGGAGGACGGCACCCAATAAGCGTCTGAAGAACATCAGCAATCACGACCCCTGCGACAACAATGAGGAAGGAATCTCAAAATAGTTATCGGGAGCACCATAGTCAAGAACTTGTGAGGTAAAAGAGCTTCTCGTTGTTTACTCTCCCCTCACCCACACTGCCAAACGTTCCCAAGCAACTCCTCCAGTGCCAGAACTGCCAGGGAAAACCCGCTTCCATCGCCTTCCCGTCTTGTTGAGTCCACCAGTTCGACAACCACACGTAATCTGCCCCAATTTCTCGATGCCAATAGCCAACCACGGTCCACCATCGCGCCTCCAAGAGAAGTTTTATACTGATAGATGCAAGCAATTGCAAACGGTCAACAACACGTCGTCCAATTCCGACTTAACGTGCCGCTGCACCTCTGCCAGTGTGCTTTGTTGACAAAGAATGTACCATAAATATAAACACACACACACACACACACACACACACACACACACAGACACACACACACACACACACACACACACACACACACACACACACACACACACACGAACACCCTTCGGGACCAACACAGTATGCATCCAGAGTAACCACACCTTCCTCATTCCGACTTGCAATCATTTTAGTTCTGCCTTATCACAACTGACCAAAGCAGCAGCTGTGTGTGAAGACACAAAGGTTGCACATCGTCCTCATCTTCCAGTCCCTCCACGCCATCACTGACGCAGACAGTGCCGTGCTGGAGGTCAGCACTGACACGCACGAGACACCCGTCTTGGATGTCTGACGATGAACGTTAAGATTGTTGGGTCTCGCGTTTATCAGACTACGTCCCATCCACTCTCGCACGCTACTTTTATCATTTTGTCCTTCTAAGAATGCTTGCTCTCTTTCTCGCTGTTCTAAGAAAAAATGCACACTGACGTCAGAACTGATCTATAAACATCTATGTTCTGGATGAGCGTCTAATCGTGTCTGTCTCTCTGCGAATGTCTTCTGTCTGTCCATCTGTCTGTTACTTCCTCATGTCCGTCCGTCCGTCCATGTGTGTGTGTGTGTGTGTGTGTGTGTGTGTGTGTGTGTGTGTGTGTGAGTGTGTGTGTGTGTGCGTGCGTGCGTGCGTGCGTGTGTGTGTGTGTGTGCGCGCGCGGGGCGTGTGAATGTGTGTATATGTGCGTGTGTGTGTGTCCATTTGTCCTTTCGTCCGTCCGCTTCTCCCTCCCGGGAATCCTCCCTGTCTGCTTCCATCAGAGGAACCGCCAGCAGCCCCCTTGTTGGAGGCAGCCTCTACTGACAGCGTCAGCCACACAGGGCGTGCATTCCATTGCTCTGGTGTCTCTGGTCTATCATTAGCGTAACCCCAACCTCTGCTTACCCGTCTCCTACCCACTCTCGTCACCTCGTTATCGCCCTCCGCTGTCATCGGAGCACTTCATCAATGCCCGTGTACTGTCATCGGCTCACTTCATCGCAGCCCCTCTACAGGGAGACCAAGGGCAGGATAGTAGTGACGGGTGCTCACGCTGAGGTGGCGTAATAATAACAGATCAAGCATTGCTTTCGCCGGGGGGGGGGGGGGGGATGCGGTGTCAACATATGCTTTAAGGATTGAAGGTGAGTTGGTGAGCGGCGAGAGTGGAGTGGTGGGAGCAAAAGGTGCTGGGCATTCACGTGAAGGTAGGTGGAGATGGAGGAAGAGGCTGCGCCTAAGTGAGGGTCTGACGGATTACAGGCTGGACCGCTCTGGACCCTAGGTGCAATCATCCTACTAACGTGTCAGGGAAAGAGAGGATGATCTCTTGCATATAGATGGAGCCTATCCGGCTCTCTCTATACAAGGCCCACTTAGTGCCCCATCTGGAGGAAAGATTTATCTCCAGGGAAAATGGTACAGCATAGCTTCTATTTCTGTCTGCGTGTAAGTCCCAAAGCGGACGCACTACCGCTGAGAAGAGGAGCAATCTTGCAATCGATCAGACCACGACGCGTACATGTAGAGAGGACCAGAAGTCTCGTCGTCTAGGAACGCAGAGGGAATGAAGACAGCTGTCTCGCGGTCAGTCCGCTCTGGGCCTGGCAAGGACAAGGTTTGGGCAAAGTCGTTAGACCCCACAACCTGCCTGGTGTGGATGACGGTTGTCCAGAGAAAATGAAATTCATGAGACGACCTACAGTCTTCAGAGGAAGAGACCCCGTCTTCAAGTGTCTCTGCCCTGTCTTCCTGACACTCTCGGGGGGGAGGGGGGGGGGGGACCTAAATCAGAGCCAAAGCCTCAGGTGTTCTTAAGTCGTCAACAGTGACCAGGCACACTGTGTGGTGTCTGCCTGGCCGAAGCGCAGGCAGGGGATGTCAAAAGAAGGGAGCCAGTCCACCTAAGCCTGCAGACACCCCCCCCTGCAGGGACTGTCCCCTGAGTGCCCTCTGATGCGCGTGCTCCCCGTGTCCCTCTTCAGAAAGTCTCAGTTTCCGCAATAAAACCATTCAAAACGTCTCCAGTGAGATTCGTCATTCTGAACTTGCAACAACGGCACCAGCTTTCTTAGCGACAAAAACGTGGCAAACGCATGAACAATCGAGTGCGCGCCAAATTATCTGCGTCGTACCCATGCTTTTTACGTACAAAGGGATGGATGGATGGATGGATGGATGATGGATGAGCCGAGGTGTGGAAAACAGCACCTCTGCTGTCCTATGCAACACTTGCCATTTCAAAGCAAGTCATTACTGCAGCAACTCCAAGAATGAAAGCAATCAGCCTGCAGTGCGTACCCATCATTGCCGCGGAAATTGTCCAGAGCACAGGGGAACATAAAAACCCATAGGAACAGACGGCCGTCTCAGAGAAGAACCCGCAAACGAGCAAGAAATACCCTCCATCACCACGTGGCTAACGCCTCTGGCCTTATCTCAGCATCGAGCCGCCTAGCGGCCGTCCTGGCGAGATAGGGCGCTACAGACTGCCTTGCCATCCCCAGGGTGGAGATCCTCCACGCCTCCACACAAGTGCTCATGCTCGCACAGCTGGAGGCGCTATGGCCAGTCAGGCAGTGTCGTGTCTAGGAAGGCTGTAACTCGAGGGCCCAGTCATAACAAGTCTAGACCACACGCATGCATGCACACACACACGTACGCGCGCGCGCACACACACGCACACACACGTACGCGCGCACAGACACACGCGCGCACACACACACACGCGCGCGCGCACACACGCACACACACGCACGCACGCATACACGCGCACAAACGCACGAACACATAATTATAACAGGTCTACTGTGTATGTTGGACCGTCCACTGGATTTACCTTATCAATGTTTCCCACAGAACGTCAGTTGGTTTTTTAATGGGGGATTCTTATTAGAAATGCTTTGCATCTACATAAGAAGTGAGCGAGCGAGTGAATCAATGAATTAATAACTGACGAATAAATGAAGGAACACGTAGACATTCTTATATCATATGTCATCCAAAGAGTTTTCAATGCCCTAAATACCACAAACATCGATTCATTTCACGGAGATACGTATGTCATTAAAAATAATAGTCAATAAAATGGGCAAGAGAAAGTAAAACCCCAAAAATCACAGCAATGTTACATATGCCAAGATCACTTCCTTTCAAATGCAGCTTTCTGAGGCCACAGGTAAACCAGTTACGTCCAGATTCGTTGGCCACACGGAGAGACAACAGCCTGAGCCGGGGCCATTCTCACAAAGCGCTGCGACGCCGCCACCAAGGTGAAGAAGCATCCAGAGTCTGCGCAAATAAAAAGGGTAGGGCCAAGATCTCTTTTCAGAGCCCAGCCCCTGGCGCTGTAAGGACTGACGTGATACTTTGATGGGGGAGCGGATACTGGGGTGGATGGGGGTAGACGGAGGGGTTGGGAGGGGGGAGGGGGTGGGGGAAGGACAGAGGTGGGGCGAGGGCGATCCTAATCCCGGCGCCGTGGTTCCAGGTATCCTGTCCCTACTGCAGCGTCACGGGCAAACGTGCCAGACAAAGGCCGTGCGCCAGACACCTCAAAGACCGGACCCAGTTTTTTCCCATTCCCAAGATCCCCAGGAAGGGGCGAGGGGAGCTGCAGGGAGGGGCGAGGGGAGAGGCAGGGAGGGGCGAGGGGAGCTGCAGGGAGGGGCGAGGAGAGCTGCAGGGAGGGGCGAGGGGAGAGGCAGGGAGGGGCGAGGCAGGGAGGGGCGAGGGGAGAGGCAGGGAGGGGCGAGGGGAGCTGCAGGGAGGGGCGAGGGGAGAGGCAGGGAGGGGCGAGGGGAGAGGCAGGGAGGGGCGAGGGGAGCTGCAGGGAGGGGCGAGGGGAGCTGCAGGGAGGGGCGAGGAGAGCTGCAGGGAGGGGCGAGGGGAGCTGCAGGGAGGGGCGAGGGGAGAGGCAGGGAGGGGCGAGGAGAGCTGCAGGGAGGGGCGAGGAGAGCTGCAGGGAGGGGCGAGGGGAGCTGCAGGGAGGGGCGAGGGGAGAGGCAGGGAGGGGCGAGGAGAGCTGCAGGGAGGGGCGAGGAGAGCTGCAGGGAGGGGCGAGGAGAGCTGCAGGGAGGGGCGAGGGGAGCTGCAGGGAGGGGCGAGGGGAGAGGCAGGGAGGGGCGAGGGGAGAGGCAGGGAGGGGCGAGGGGAGCTGCAGGGAGGGGCGAAGGGAGAGGCAGGGTGGGGCGAGGGGAGAGGCAGGGAGGGGCGAGGGGAGCTGCAGGGAGGGGAATGGGGAGAGGCAGGGAGGGGCGAGGGGAGCTGCAGGGAGGGGAATGGGGAGAGGCAGGGAGGGGCGAGGAGAGCTGCAGGGAGGGGCGAGGGGAGAGGCAGGGAGGGGCG
>JAWQFJ010014682.1:95000-97694 GCA_034096865.1 Theodoxus fluviatilis | reverse complement strand
AAGTTCGTTCTCTCTCTCTCTCTCTCTCTCTCTCTCTCTCTCTCTCTCTCTCTCTCTCTCTCTCTCTCTCTTACCACACTTAAATATTTTGCCTCAAGGGATGAATGTAAGAAAGGCACCACAACCTAATTCACTACCCCTGTAAAATAAAGTTCGTTCTCTCTCTCTCTCTCTCTCTCTCTCTCTCTCTCTCTCTCTCTCTCTCCAGCGACACAACCCATCCCACCCCCTTTCCCCCATTCCAACCAGGGACCACGCTACACTTGAAATCGTGGAACAGGCGGAGACTGGGAGACGAGAGATCTGCCGTGGAGTTGGTGAAGGAGACAGAACTGTGGGAGTGTCAAACACGCCCTGTCACTCTAGAAGGGTCTACGCAGGGAAGGTCATGAAGAGGTCACTAATAAGAGACAGCCAAGGTCCTCTAGCTGTCTTCACCAAGCAGCAAGGATCATGTTACAGTAGTGAATTAGCTGTATGTGGGTTTTTTTTAGTCACACTTGACTAGGGATCACCAACAAATAGTCACCTCCAGCTTCCCAGAGTTCATTAACAAAGACATAGAAGGATATGTTCGTCTATTCTGCAGGAAAGATATGACTCGCCATTCCCTAAAATGTCAAAAGTCAAAACTGCTTGCATCGCTTTAAATAGAAAATATGCAGTACATTATTTTCATTGTCTTCCTACCTCTGTTGCATGATTGGAACTGTATGAAACTGGTAAGATGACAGAGAGAGAGAGAGAGAGAGAGAGAGAGAGACAGAGAGACAGAGAGACAGAGAGACAGAGAAAGACAGAGAGAGAAACAGAGAGCACAGAGAGAGAGAGAGAGACAGACAGAGAGACAGAGAGAGAGAGAGAACCAGAGTGAGACAGAGAGAGAGAGAGAGACAGAGAGATATATTTTTATAATCAAATCAAGGGCCACTGGAAGATGTATTATGATTGTTTATAGTGTATACAACCCTGGTGAAATAAAGCACTGAACTGAAAAAGTGAAATGAAATGAGGGAAGGACACATGAAAACGGGGAGGAGATCCTTGACTGTGATAACCGTGCGCTGCTGCTTTGGCGACCCCTGTGAAAATCTTTGAACGGATATGCGGGTATATTACTGATGCACTTGCCTTTCGTTATTTTTAAATTCAATTCTTATTTTCGTTTATCATCATCATCATCATCATCATCATCATCATCATCATCATCATCATCATCATCATCATCATCATCATCATCATCATCTTCGTCTATCATCAATCATCAATCATCAATCTTCATCTTCATCAATCATCAATCATCATCATCATCATCATCATCATCATCATCATCATCATCATCATCATCATCATCATCATCATCATCATCATCACCATCACCATCATCATCATCATCATCATCATCGTCATCGTCATCGTCATCGTCTTCGTCATCGTCTTCGTCATCATCATCATCATCATCATCATCATCATCATCATCATCATCATCATCATCATCATCATCATCATCGTCTTCGTCTATCATCAATCATCAATCATCAATCACCAATCACCAATCATAACCATCATCATCATCATCATCATCATCATCATCATCATCATCATCATCATCATCATCATCATCATCATCATCACCATCACCATCCCCATCACCATCATCATCATCATCATCATCATCATCATCATCATCATCATCATCATCATCATCATCATCATCATCATCATCATTATCATCGTCGTCATCAATTCAGACCTGCCTACCGTTACGGATTTCTCCGTATTTTTACGGATTTTAGACCTCGAATACGGATATACGCGGAGGCCTAAAAAAATACGGATTTTGACACCTTTTGCTAAAAAAAAGTTGTGTCTCGGTAATAAAACGTTTCGATAACTAAACGCTGAGAACAGGTGTAACAGAGTGTTCGGCCCTTGTTTGTTTCGATTTTGCCGAGGAGGAATAGACGAAAAGTATTCAGCAGTTGGGAAGATGAAGCCCCACAAAGAGCCGTCTGCTGTGATGGATGGGATTTTGACAATTCCCCTGTTAAATGTTAATTGTATGTATGTATGTATGTATTTTCATTTTTACTGCGCCATTATCACAAAAACATGCTCATGGCGCGACAAGACGAAATAAAAAAGTTTTGAGGCCAGTCTTAAATGCGGCCAAGGTTGGGCTAGCCCTCAGACCCTCAGGAAGTTGGTTCCAGAGTCTCGGTCCAACAACGCTGAAGGAGCGGTCACCGAAGCTCCGTAACCTTGTTTGTGGGACAATCAAGAGTCTTCTTTTTGAGGAACGGAGATTCCTTGTGGGGTTGTGAGGTCTAAGGAGTTCTCCGAGGTAGGTTGGGGCTTCACCAGATTCACACTTAAACACGATGGAGAAGGTCTTAAATTCCACCCGTTGGCGAACTGGAAGCCAATGAAGGTCACAGAGCACAGGGGTTATGCGAGCCCACCTCGGCAGTCGCTTCACTACCCTAGCTGCAGAATTCTGAAGACGCTGAAGTCTCTGCAATTGACCGTTGGTTGCAGCAGTCAGCAGACTGTTGCAGTAATCAAGATGGGACAGCACAAGGGTCACCACCAGGGCCGCTGCGGTCTTTTCAGTCAGACAATCCCTGATACTCCAAATGCGGTGTAGGTGCATGTAGCCTGAGGAGATGATTTTACGAATTTGGGGGTCTGGTG